>JAQGBY010008937.1:0-10124 GCA_034698785.1 Mycogona germanica
GCCCGCGCCGGGAATCGAACCCGGAACCGCCGAACCGCAGTCCGTCATAAACCAACTGCGCCACGACGGGTCGTACAGTCTTATCCCTTGCATATTATTTTTATCATTGCGTCGTTTACTTCCTCAGCCATAAGTCTGGTCAGATTTCGTGACTCGCGGTAAAATGAAAAATAATCAAATATTACAAAAATTACGAAAATAAATTCTACGTCTATCAGACCTCTCCGAAGGACAGAGCCCTCCTACACTGTTTCTTTAAGGAATTTCGCCACAACTTTTATTCGCTTTTAGTTTCCAATTGAGAGCGAGATCGAATGACTTTGCCATACGTACCATTGCCTCATGATTGTCCTCATTTCTTATTTTTGTGACGTATACAAAATTATGTCTCCTATTGCCACCATTGACATCAATCACCCTTTTTGGACAATAACGAAAGCGCGAATATTTTTGCGTTCATGCCCCTCTATTTCTAACAGATTAAAGCGTCATTCTCTCGAAAATTAACCACCAATGTAAATAAACATCAACAACTAATCAGTTATTATATATTTGGTAACAAACTAATTTTAAAACTAAGTTCTAATTAAAATAATAGTAAAATATTATTATAAAAGCGAGTTCGCCACTCGGTTCGTCTTCTTGATTCGGCCTGTCCCGAATTCACCATTTAATTTAAACTAATTTTATTCATTAGAATTTATTTTGATGTGACGAAAGTGTTAGATGAGTTCACAAATTTACAATTTCTTAATTTTTCCTGAAAATCAAATACAGATATCAACGTTGTTTATCGACGATCTTGTTGCCGTCTCTCGATTGCAGTCCAAGCAATTATCTTTCATTTTTATTATTACTACTATCGGCTTCATATCTACTATTTTGGATTTATTTCAATTGTAGATTTTACAATTAAGCACCGTTTACATTGTATTTTAGACGAAACTCATACGGAGTAACAGAAACGTTTTTCAAAATATTTAATCACAAATTATTTCCATGTCGAAATGATTTTTTGCTGTTCCATGTTCGATTCCCCATCAATTGATATTTGGAGGAGGAAAGGAAATAGAAAGGTTGCAGAGACAGCGTTTAGAAATGGCACCTTTGTTGAGGTGGCCTAGCAAACTGAATGGGAGATTCGAGCAATATGACTGAGTCAGTTTCGAGTGCGTGCCTATATGTTTGTAAGCGCGACTCTCTTTGCGGATGACGAATTCCACTGATGTCCTCCGCTCGCCAATTGTCTGTTCCCATAAATGGTGCTCCAGCCCTCTAGTCCTGTAGCCACGGGGATCTCTCAAGACGCGCGTTGTTCGGGCCTGGAATGAGATCGTTCTCTGTTGGCTGTGCATAAAGACGCTGGGTAGTGGTGGTGGTGGTGGTGGTGGTCACCAAAAACTACGTTCTTCACGTTGTAAAGACGGGCGAGGCCGTTATACACTAGAAATATCTTGTGTGCGGCTTCAGCCTTAACACCTTGCTCGAGTAGTTCTTGGTTAAGAATTGTAAAAATTATGTTACGCTCTGATCTAGTCGCACCTCAATCTTTTTCTTTGGTCATTTATTTCAAACAACACATCAGTATAATGATCTGCCACATTGCAATAAAGATTTGAAATTATTAAAATTAGAGTAATCAATAATTATACAATACTTGCGAATGTCACTATATTGGGAATTGTGGTTTAAGCCATTGTTTATTGATGGTGTGGATTGTGTTGCGTTTCGCAATGAGGCGAACATTTTGGATATTTTGACTATAAGAAATGGGTCTACCCCTCCCATAAAATAGAGTAGAAACGTTATTCCAAAAGATAATTGACGCAAAACATTTTTTTAACTTGTAAATAATAGCAATAAGGCCAAATTTGTAAGGGCTTTTGGAATAAACCAGTTACGACGCTCTTGCAGCCCAGCAAATGTCTGTATTAAAACTGGATTATTAGTAAAGTCGTCTTCACTTATAACATGTGATAAAGTCACTAAATCTTGTTAACCCAATGACAGGAAATTCAAGATGGCTATCTAATTCTCGATTCGCAGCAATTTACAACATGGCTAAATGTAATACAAATTAACCAAGGTTTCAGTTATGAAGCGCTGCAAGACATAATCAACAGACCAATATAAGTCAAATTACTAACAATTTAGTTTTTTTAAATTTCACTGTAGTGCATATCACTACAGGAGTTTTTGTACCCCTCTTGGTGCTTAGTCACTATGCAAGGGGTACATAACAAATAATACAGGTATTATTTTTGTCCAATGGTACACGCATGTTTAAATAATTATTTTATCGCAATTAAAATCTTTGGTCTTCATTGTAAGTGTAAACAGTTGCTGTAATTAGTTGACAAAGCATTGTGAATGTTTGAGATATGAGTATTTATTGATTTACAAAATTTACTTATGATAGTTAGGGCATGGTCTCAACAGATGCGAAAAATACGACATTGATTCTGAGAATTTATTGCTCTTCTTGAGCACGATCATACGTGTTAGAATTTTATATCCTGTAAAAGGTGAGTCTTGAGATTGTCTGTGGCTGTACAGGTTTTGCGCACTTTTTTTCTTTGGTTCTTGACCAAAGAGAAGATAAAACGAGTCGGACATGTATCAGGCTTGTTCATTGCTCTATAGCACGATGTGCGCTCGCAAGTTCTGTGAATTCTTTCTGAAGGACTTGGTGGCCGTTCTGTGGTCACTTCATCTTGGTGAGGTGTCGGTGGAGGGGTGGAAGAAGGGTGTGGACGGCGAGAGGAAGGAAGGGTGTAGGCGCGAGGTGCGACAATGGTCAAGGTCCTTACTAAAGGGTGAGGATGCACGAGTATCCACATACATGCATAATTCTTCAGTGAATATGCGTGTATTAGTATTCTTATGAAACTTGGGTCTAATGAAATTCAGGAACTAACTCGTTCAGTGAATTATTTTACCAATTAACTTGTAAACGCATATGGTTGGAAAATTGAAAATATATTAGAAATATGAAAATACAAAAATACGAAGAGATAGAAGGACACCAATCTATAGACGGAGACAAGGATTCTCGATCGAAGATGGTTTAATCGTAGAAATCCTTATCTTCTATTATATAAATGCTTTCTATGAGTACCTCATGTACCATCATAAAGATTGTAACATTAAACCATTCTTTTACGATTAAACCATCTTCAATCGAGAATCCTTGTCGCCGTCTATAGATTGGTGTCCTTCAATCTCTTCATATTTTTGTATTTTACTACCACCGGCGTCTCCACATCCACCTTGGATTAGAAATATTGTTTACATTTTCAAAGTAAGAAAGTGTACATAAAAAATCAAATTTTACGAGTATATTCTGTATATACACGTATCAATTTTTAGGTATAACGTATACTGGTGAACGTATACCGTTTTTGATTTCATCGAAGAAAACTTTTGAGTATAGCGTATAATAAATATGATATTGGAGTGGTTCGTGTGTTCAGAATAAATTGCGAATATTTCCGTTTTGTTGCACGCAAGTTCGACATTCTTGTACGTGGCCGAACGACTCGCCTCATATTTGCGTGTGCCCATTGTGCGTGCATTTGGTCCCAAGAGGCCCTTCAAAGGTCTTTTATATCGAAGGAGGGGTCACCTATGTCGATGAATGGGCTCGTATATCAGCACCTCTCTGCCTCTGTCCCGCCAAGGGGGAGGGAGATAGAATTGATGCAGTTGTTGAGATCGGAGGGAATATGGTATATGGGATATGGAAGGGATAGGGGGACGGGATAAAAATGGTGGATGGCAAACAGCATCCCGCGCGCATCGTAAATCTAACTTTCCGGAGACTTTTCATATTCACATCATGCCAATCAGACCTTATTTAAAAGTATAGGCCCCTACATCAATGTGTATACTCTGTACACTTATAATATTGATTTAAGCGCGATGTTGTCATTAATATATTGTAACTGTTTCGCTGTACAAACGACCGCGGTGAGAAAAGGCTTCAACCTCAAGCGATTAACCCAATTTAGTCACGAATTTTTTTTTACTATAAGCCTCACCATTTTGTTTTGTTTTATTTGACTATCCATGTATAGATTTTTAACTTCAAGACGTCCTACAAATTCTCTATTAAATAGTGCGCTGAATTACACCTAGTCACGGTTTTAGGTCTGCCAAGACTAATGGTAAATAAAATGTGCAATTTTTTCTCAACATAGAGTGCAATGCAGCACACAAAATTGAAAGCAATCACATTTAAGACCATGAAATCGAACTTGCAAATTTAGAATATCGAAACATTCAAAATGAATGTATGTGCCGTTTTTAATCGATCTACATATTTGTAAAGTGGTGAACAAGAACTTTAACAATTTCATTAATAATATCCTTTAAAATTTGGCGCTATTTTTGTTTCAAGATCGTTGAGTTAGGTTGTGTTAGTTAGGGGCAATTTTTTTTGCAGACCTCGGACTGCTCAATTGTAATTAAATTTTCGCTAAATCGAGGAGTGTCTAAAAAAATCCAATATGGAAATTACAGAGTAGCTGTCGGCATCCACGACCCGTATAGAGCATCTGTGGTCTCTCAATATCCGCTGGTGATGCGCCCCCCTGCGGTGGGAGGCAAAACTATTGTATATATCAAAAAGGGGAGGGGGGATGGTGGAAATAGAGGGCGGACATGACGTGGGATGGTGGGGATAGGGTGGACAAAATGAACGCGCGAGGCCACCATTTTTATTGTTATCGATCTCAGCGTGAACGTTTCGTTTTTGCAGTCGCCCGTGTGTTGATGGATGAGATTTAAAAATGAGAGATTCCGTTGTGACGGCATCACACGATGTGCAACCGGGACAACCACCCAGGGCGAGTTTGTTGCCTTACCGGTATTTGCGCCTAAGGTGGAGCCTCAACTCGACAGTAGCTTTTACCTAGTGAGACCCCGTGAAAGTTAAGAGTTAAATTGATGGAATAGCGTTTAATGAAATGTAATCGAAGTGACCATTTCCAAACAATAAATTAAAATTTGACAGTGGTAAAAATATGATAACCTGGCGGAAAAATGTATCTGCCAAACTTTGCTCATCTCACCACCCTTTATGGTGCACCATTCGCAAGTTGAGCTCTTTATTCACTTGAACCAATAATACAGTTTGTTATTCTGGTATTATATTTTAAACCACAGGATGGAGAGCGACCCATTAGTCTTGCCCAGGGCGCTGCATCATCAGAAAATAGATCCTGACTATGCAGATTACGTTCACTCCAACGCAGAAACCAAAACACAGTTGGAGATAAAACTCCAAGTCGGGTCTCGTTCGATCTCTCCTCCCCTGAACTACTGACTCCTTCCCCTCGCCAATTCTCCTTTGCGCAGTGATGATCATTTCCCCCCGTCTATCCATGATTTCCCTCTACTGGATTTGTGGTCGTTCACGTCGATCAGTCTTCCAATCCAAGTCTCGATCCTTCTGTCTCCACTTCACTCCCCCATATCTCGTTATATCCTCCTCCCCCTCAGTGGTGGTGGTGGAGAAATTGACCCCAGAGTTAAGCGAGCTCCGATGAATTGGGCAGTTCGACTCTTTGAAGGGAAAATCGAATTTTGACTGGTTATTTCATTCCGCTAATACGAGCGTGTCGTCTGTTATTGTTAGGGAGAGTATTCCAAACGTGAATACGTGGGATTGCGGGGTGATATAACGTCACGCTTGTAGTACGCGCGGATTTGCCCTGACGTCATTTGAACACATACAAACATTGTTATCGGTATTGATAAGGGATGAGCGGAATGCTGGACGCAAAACCAAAATGGCGATAAGAGTGGGCGAAACTCTTCCGATATAATATTAGTTAACTATTATTTAAAATGAAAAAATTAAACTAGAAACCTAATAATCTTTTTCATTTTAAATAATAGTTTACTATTATACTATTATGATATATATATTATTATATATTCAGATATATACTAGTATTACATTGGAAGAGTTTCGCCCACTCTTATCGCCATTTTGGATTTGCGTTCAGCATTCCTCTCATCCCTTATCTATTTTCGAATACATTGGCGTGTACCACTCTATATTTGTGATTGTTATCGGTATTGTTTCAGCTTGATCTCACCTAAACTTTACTATCGTGTCAAAGGCTTTCTACAAATGACAGTAAAGCTAACAACGGAATTTAGCGAAAGCCTTTGATATGATGCATGGGGTTAATAGTGTACAATGCGAGGGCTTACATAATTCGCGTATTGGTGTACCTGAATATCTGTTCTTTTTCCATACTGATTAAATAAATATTCCATACTGAATAAATATTTTGTAACTTTGCCAGTCATAAATCGACAATTGTTCACAAATTGACTGCTCCAATTTGCGTTTACTGATGAATCCTTAAGCGTCACATTCATAACATTTTATTTCTAATATTGAAAAATATAAATACATATAAATTGAATAATGTTGGTATTTGAAATTGTCAAGTTTAGAGAATATTTTTTAACGATCATGATTAAAGTGTAGTTTTTTTTTTAAAGGATTATATCAGAATACAAACTGTTCTGCTATCCTTGCTGAACACTTTCAGTTCTCGTGAATGTCGGTTTTAATTTTTAATATCAGAATGTTGATTAACGCACCACATTTGAACATTTCATAATACACTTTTATCGTTGTCCGTGTTTCAAATAACGATTTCTTTTCGTCTTTTTAATTGTTCTGTACATTTCTGCTTGCAGGAGAGCGACCTTACGAATGTGACTTTCCTGACTGCTGCAAGACCTTCACAAGGAACGAGGAGCTAACACGTCACAAGCGGATTCACACCGGGATGCGTCCGTTCAATTGCCAGGAATGCGGAAAGAAGTTTGGCCGGAAGGACCACCTCAAGAAACACGTCAAGACGCACCAGAAACTTCCGGTTCCGTCTCCCATGCACGCCATGCCTTTCTACTCATCCTACGTCATGCACGGGCTGCCGTCCGACTGCGCGCCCTTCCTTTGGGCCTAGACATATGTCTACAGACAGGCAAGGACCTCACCTGAACAGAAATGACCTCATAAATCACTTATCGGTGACTGTGATCTCAACGCATCTGATAGAAAGACTTGGTATCCAATTTCAACTATGGAAATAACTATTGCGTGCTTAATATTTTGTCATCAAACCAGTAGATTTTTTCTTTTGGTTTTCGCTTTCGTTTTGATTGGATAGAAACTATAATAAACCCAGAATTCATTATTATTACCGCTTGTAAATGCAAGTTGAGTCATTCTATTTGTGAATTTATAAGTCGTATATTAAGAAAATATCCTGACCTTTTTACAATTGCATTTTAAACAAAAGAATAACATGTCAGATTACAAATTTCGTGGGAGTCACCGGAGGAAAGAATCAATTACAAGCGACGAACATAATGAAATTAAATAATTAAAATAGATAAAATTACAAAAATATATAAAAAGTCGTTTGCACAGCACTGTATAGGATTTACATAACAGTTTTATACGAATGCCTAAACAATGCCATGCAAACGATTTAAAAAAATAACTTTATAATTGTTAATTCTTTTAATTATTTGACTTTATCGTGTTCATCGCTTGCTTTGATTCTGTTTCTGGTGAATAAACCAATCCCCCTTGTTTTGGTTTATTCATTGTATTTCTCGTACAGAGATACACCCACATCGAAGTTATGCCAGATAACATTGTACATTAGCCACTTGATACCTTACGCATGAAATCATACCTGTAAATACCTTCCTTATTTATTCTCGCTTTCAAGTCGTGTATGTTTACCAGTCGTTATATTCTATTATATTTCGACGAAAGATAGTTGATACAGCAGCAAATGTCAAATATAAATCACATTGTTTATACCTAAAGATATTGTAAAAAATACATAAATATTGATACAAATAAAAATATTTTTCGAAAACTTTATTCATGTGTCGATGTCGTTGTTCAGTTTGCAAAATATGAATTGTGACCTCGGCGAATGTCTCAAATGCATCAACGATCCAACTGAGCATTTTTGTATTAATTCCAAAATTTAAAAATTCTGAAATAATTTATTGTCTATTTCAATAAATCACAGTACAAAACTGAGCATCTTTTTCATATCTCGCTCATTATTTTTGTTCTGTAAAAAGTAACCTTTAAAAGTTGTAGCTCTAATTTTTCTAACAACCAATCAATTGAATCGAGAAGTTCTGACAATGCGCATTTCGATGTCGAAGAAAACAAAATTCGCACATTTTACAATGCCGTCGAAAATATATTCTGCTAAAGTGATTTTCATAAATATCCACATTAATATTCACATTAATATCCACATGTGAAATCAAATTTTGATTTAGGAGAGCACCCAGTTCGCCGAACGACTCGCGAATCTCGGGACCATGGACTCCATAAACTCCATGAGATCGTGATGGAGATCTTCCCGGCAGCGGCAAAAAGGGAGGGCTGGAGCAGGGCGGGTAAATATACATGTATATGGATCGCATAGCCGACACCTTCCTCCATCACTGCAGGGGGTACAGAGGGGACGCTGTGGGGTATTTGGTACGGGGGAGGAAGGGGGTCGGGGGGGGATCGAGATTGATTTTTGAAATGGCCAAAGTCAGGCAGCAGCGGCATAAGTTTCGGGGATCCAACCCGCTGCTACCACCACCACCGCCAACTCCGTCAGCGAGCCCCTAAAGCACCCCCCCTATAACCCCCTCGGTCCTCCGTTCCGCGCAGTTGATTCGTTTTCATTGGAGGCGAGATCGGGTTCGGCCCCCCAATAGAACCCGCGCCGCGCTTTTGTCCCGTAATGGACGATCGAATCACAAAACGTTAGCGGCGGGAAGCCGCTACCTTTGTGGTCGAAATGTAGCATAATAATTTATCCGACGTTTCCACCCCCACCCCACCAACACACCATTTCGAATACTCTTCCCCACACCAACCCCCCCCCCTCTACCATCTTCCATATCCTTCTCTTCTCGCAGAAACACCCCTAACCCTCACCATAACTCCCTCACCCAATCTATACCCCTCCCCCTAAGCTATATCTATTCGGGATCGATATCACGGTGATCATCATATTTTTGTTTCTCACCCGCCGCCAATTTACAAGCGCGGTTGTTCCACGTTATTAGTTCGTCACATCTCTTCGTCTCCTCTATATATGGAATCTGTGCGTTTACAAAACGTTTATATAAAACGTCGATATGATCACTTACACTGCATATGAACTGCACAGAAGCTCTGGCTTGGAATACGGTGTACATGTATTGTACATGTACGATGAACTGTACATGTACTGTACATGTACGATGTACTGTACATGTACGAGTAACTATTATGTTAGCATGCGTATTCACTGTAGCACTTAGCGTCTTATGCAGTTATTGTTTGAAATTGTAATATCTTTCGTGGAAGATGAATGGAATTCGTCTTAAAAATTAAAAGAGTACTCTTCTAATCAATACAATCAAAGCAATACAACATGTACGCTCTTTAGGCGCAAACATCCAATAAAAATGACTTTACCATAATAATTTCCATTCTTCTTAATACATGTCAGTATATTACATATTAGATTTGGGGTACTGTTTACAGTGCACTGAACTTCTAAATAACGTTTTTTTTTTTTTTTTTTTACAATAAAATGCAGAGCATATTCATTGCCCAGACTCGATGGTCTCGTCTCGAGGTTATGTGTCTATACTGTACATGTAGTCATATGTACAAACTCGGGGCTACCTCGACCGCGAACAGCGATAGTTCGCATCAGTGCCCACGCGTTGAGACTCTTTCAATGGAAGGTGGGGGTTGACGTGTGACGGCTGATTTTTTAGGGGGGGGGTTGGTCGCGAGAGGGGGGTGAAAGGGATCGAGGAGACCGCAACAGCTGACACGTCCGAGTCCACTCGACTGGTTTGTCACTAAACGCGGTTCCCGATATCAATGTCTATCTTTCGCCAAGTCCTTTTCGCTGAACACAAACCCCTCAATTCCCAAGTTTATCGGCTGGTGTCGCATTTTGGAGGAACTACGCGGCCATCTTGGATTTTCAGTTTTTTTTTTTTTAGTTTCCATCAACTGTAGTCAACCGCACTACAGGCTTACGTCCCCCTCATGGTGCTTGGGCACT
>JAQGBY010008938.1:0-10123 GCA_034698785.1 Mycogona germanica
TTTCGGCGATCCCGGGTTCGATTCCCGGCGCGGGCTCTCGAAAATTTCGATCCCGGGGTACTGGCCGTTCCCCCTCGCGGGCTCTCGAAAATTTCGATCCCGGGGTACTGGCCGTTCCTCCTCGCACAGTGCCTGAGCACCATGAGGGGTACGCAACGCCTGTAGTGCGGTTGACTACGGTTGATTGGGTAAAAAAAAATCTTCGCACGTGCGTGCAAACAAAATGACATTTCCATGGAGCCAAACGTGATATGATCGATAATGCGACCGATTTCATGAAACGCGCCCCGCGCCATACGATGATGAGTGACGAAGTGATGTGTGGGGGCAGACATTTCGTTCATCACGCTGGCATTGGCGTCACTGCTCTCGCGTCCCGCACGCGATTGAGAATCCAAGATGGTTCCGGCGCACCTCGTGAGCGGTTCCGCGAATCCGTATCAAGGTCGGGAGCTCCTGGCGCGAGCGGAGCGCGGGGCGAACGCTAGGTTTTGCCGGCTGAGAGGGAGATGAGCGCGCGCGCTCGCGCTCGTTCTGAAAGATGCGAGACAGAGCGGGAAAGAGAGAAAGAGAGAGAGAGAGAGCGGGGCGGCGTCGGTCACGGCCAAGGTTTTGCCATTGCACGCAGCTTCCGGCATTCCGTCTGACGCACGAAGCCCCTACAGCACACAACACACACTGACGGGGGGGGGGGATCCGTGTGGCGTCTAATCCGTCGCGGGTGGTGGTCCTGCTCAAGAAGAACCACCGTCTTCCCTCCACATTCCTATTCTGCTGAAGTTGTCGTGAACACTCGCATTGCGCACACATTCAAAATTAACAAAAATAAATGAATAGACATTGGAACACTCATGAGAGTGAAAGAGAGCAGATCGTATGACTATCAAGGGGGTCTCGGTGGCGTAATGGTTAGCGTGTCGAGCTGTTATTCCCGTGATGGCGGGTTCGATTCCCGACCGAGACCTATGGAATTTTTCTGGCGAGAGAAATTCCTGCGCACGCCTTCCTTCGGAATGGAAGTAAAGCCGTGGGAGCCGTGCCTGTACGATGTCAGGTACACGTTAAAGATCCCTACCTAGGTAGCTTATACTAGGCCTGGGCTAGGCAAAATTACCAGGTCGCTCCCTGGGGAGATATAAGATGTTCAATCACCGGTGAGCCCTCTTAACAAACAATTATGACTATCAAACAATTGCAATATCCAATCTGAAACAAAATCTTTATTTGTGTGATTTACGAAATAAATGTGGCTTGAAATAAAAAAATTGATAGGAGCGCACAATCGAAACCCCGATTTTTTCAAATTAGTTCTGAGCAAATGACGTTGCCCAGTCGGAATGGCGCCCGACAGTGGCTCGAGGATGGCGGTTCGAATCTCGGCGATGGCCCTCGTTTATTCTTTACTGAGTACTTGGGGAAATGAACCCTTCTAACCGAAGAAACACCTAAAAGAGTACAGCATCTTCTGTATTTTTTGCAAATTTTTATTGAGGATCGAGGCTAACGCCTTCTTAGGTACAACCCCCCCCCCTCCATTAAGGGGCGACCTGATAATTTCGCCTAATCTGGGCATGCCTAGGAAAGTGATCTTAAACGTGTCCTGATATCGTAAGGAACGAGTCATGTTTTACCTCCGTTCCGAAAGTTACCGAAAGTTTGCCCGAAAAATACCAAAAGTGTCGGCCGGAATAGAAATCGCATCTCCTGTATCGCAGTGGAAGTTAAAGAAAATACTTTTAAATCGGTATTGCTTGCAGAGAGGTCCAAAATTGAGCTTCACAGATTAATAAAAGCAACAGTTAAATATTGCATTTAGCCAGACAAGGCATATGTCCGTTACACTAAGTATGGGCGCCCAGCATTTCTTGTCGGCGAACCGTGCCGGCCGCGTTACGGCGGAGCTGATGAAACGAAATGAAATGTTTTTCCCAGTCACCCCCCCCCCCACCCACCACCAAACTCTCCCCGCCTAATCGATGTCATAACAAACGCTGTTGGCCCGCACGCTTGAATGTCAACTTTTGCGTCATTCGTTCCACAAAACTCCACAACACAAAAATGAAATTCGCGCAACAAGACCACATGTATAGACAGAACGAGATGCGCCTCCTCCTTTCATCCGCTCCACCCCCATTACATCCCATCCCACCCCACCCCTCCCTTGATTAGAAATCGTGCAGTTGCAGGTGTTCCCTGGTTTTGGTTTGGCCCAATATTGATTGATTCGTCGTGCACGTACAGTGCTTACATATTCCTCCTGGAACCCCACGCCGAACAGACGGAACTTTTCCTGGATTTCCAGTAAGAGTTTCCGTACACTGGTAAAAACAAAATCCCAAATTGAAGACAGTTCCTTGAGCATCTGAGAATCCAAGAAATTCATTTGAACTGGACCACTATTACAGAGATACTAATATTTCTGTCGGTATCACACAATTATGATTTAAAGATTCGCCCAAGTTTTGAATTCACTATTTAAAAATTGAATTCTATTGAATTTACTAGTTAAAAAATCAAGCTCTTGTTTCTGCAGTGCACAACATGAGGAGTCCGGTTTTCTCAAGTTTACCTGTGTGGATATTCGGTCTCAGAAGGATAAAGTGGTTCATTTGGTGCCTGTAAGGAGCTCTTTGAAGCTATGGATGGGAGGTAGGATGGAGGGGATAGTGTTGTGTATGCAAGTCTTAACAATAGGACCATTCGTAATTGGATAGTGGAGATGATGCTGTGCCGCCCACGCCAGGGGATGGCTGCATGCAAGCCTTTGTTCAGTTAGTTGTGCAGCGTGGGTTTAACAAAATTAGGTCGAATAAATACTGGGATGCGAAACAAGATTAATGCATTAAAGGCATCATGAGAAATTCCAATTTTCAAACAAATAAAACAGTATTTGAATTATTTTTTATGCTCATTTTCTATTTTTATTTTTCCCACTCATGCAATTAATGCAAATGTTCAGGTTGCTCCACAACGAGCAATTTAATAATGAGCATCAAATTTACGTCATTTTCGTAAAATACATGAACAGTATGTCGAATTATCTGAATTTAGTGTGTGGGATGTATTTGTTTTCTTATTTCTCGTAATTTAATTGGTTGTTTGTTTGGTAATGCAAATAGTTCCTTGCTACGATATCTCAATAAAAGATTGCGTCGGACCTTCTCAGTTCCCTTCGGCGAAAGACTTGGTGAGATCGAGGCTTATACATTGTATCGAGTGAATCCGGCGAAACAAGCAACCTTTTCCGCTGAAGATCGGTACTAAAAATAGAAGCTTTAATAATACCACGAATCCCTACAGCCACCCGAAGAAGCCCCGTAGCCAGCCAACAAGAAGAGATTTTCGTCGACCACCCCTCATCTCCCCATCACCCTCCCCCTAGCCATCCCATCCCCAATAACGCTTATTACGGGGAGCGAGCTTCCGAGTCAATGTCCCTTCCATTGGCACTGAAAGTAAAGTATTCCATAAAAGCGAAAATAACTTAATATACTGACATCAGCGAGCTGCATCTACATGTATCAGCTAAATAGAATCAGGTTCATGAGAGATGTTATTGTGATCACACTACAAGCTCAACCTTAAAATTTTTACATCCTGATCTAGCGATGAAAAAAATGGCCAATAGCATACAGCATTCTTTGAAGACTGCAATTTAATTTTGTTTTATTAAATTTATAATTATTACTCATATTCATCAAATAGCATTATAATTCATTTGAATTTGTGCACCCAATATATTAATAAATGTTATTATTCACTTTTTATTTTAATTGTAGCATTTTAATAGATAAGGGATGAGCGGAATGCTGGACGCAAAACCAAAATGGCGATAAGAGTAGGCGAAACTCTTCTAATATAATAACAGTAAACTATTATTTAAAATGAAAAAATTAAACTAGAAAACCGTGGGAACTTCACCACAGACCACGAACCACGGTTTTCTAGTTTAATTTTTTCATTTTAAATATATTGGAAGAGTTTCGCCTACTCTTATCACAATATTGATTTTGCGTCCAGCATTCCGCTCACCCCTTATCTATTTTCGAATACATTGGCGTGTACCACTCTATATTTGTAGCATTTTAATTTCCCAAAGACTAATTATTTTTGAAAGTCGTTGGAAAATCTTCAAGACATCTTCAAGAGTAAAATATCTCTAGCACACAAGTTGCAATTGCAATATTCGGTTGATCCTGAAAGCGGCCCCGGTGAGGCCTACGATGGGAACAGAAGAGGAACAGAAGATCAGGATGAACAAAGATTGTGATACTCTACATGTATTTTAACAGGCTCAGTTTTTCAGACTCTGTTAGATTGTTACACTCTGGGGAAATAGGGTGTAAGAGCCGAGCTATGAAGTATGATGATTAGTCAATCTATTAATAGAACACACAAACATCGTCCGAAACGCGAACCACTAGTTTTGATAACGCGCGTGGCTCCCCTCCCACACGACCTGACCCCCTGACCCAACCCCCAATTTCACCACCACCAGCCTCCCTCCCACCTCTGTTATCGGAACAACTCATCTCCGATAGCCAGTCCCCGGCCATATGCTCAGCTCGTTCGCAGATACTATGCAAATGAGCTTTTTTTTGCCTCCACGTCAGGGTGGCGCATGCGATACATCGCGACTGCTGCTTACAGCCAACGAGAAATAAGCGCTGTGCGTTTGTTACTTTTGAGATTGAGAGATTTCCCCCCAACCACGTTCGAGATTCAGTCGACGTTCTTTGTCGATCTTCGAAGACATTTTAATTTTTGATTTGCCTGTATTTCTGCGAGCGCAGGAAGCATTTCAGTCTGAACCAATTGATTGTGATTGATTGTACAGAAATTTATCTAAATCCGATTTTTCAAAAACTTACAATAACAACCGATATTAATTTTATGTCCGATACTTCATGTTATTTGCGTAAGAGTTCGTTCATGTTTCATCGATTTATTTACAAGATATGAATAACATCATGTACTTGTACATTAGTGTTCTTTATTTTTATTTTGCTTGAAACGTTTCGATTTCATAAAAGTCTCACGTTAACACGAGTCCTCGTCATGCTTGAAATTATATGCACCCTGTACGTCAACATCGACCTGAAAAGGTCATATACTCTTTTAGCATCAATAATGTGAAGAGCATTTAAAAAAAATTAAATAAACCGATTTCTTAATACATGTGCATGTTTTTTTCAATTGTGTAACACAAATTAGAGATCGAACAACTTAAAAATATATACTTTTTCCAGTTTTTTTTATATTTCTCTTCATGAAGAGCACCAAGAGGCACATTTTCACAAGCACCCCGGGATCGAATAATCGAGAGCCCGCGCCGAGAATCGAACTCGGGACCGCCGAGCCACAGTCAGTCGCAATACGACTGAGCTACGACAAGTTCGTTTCTTTGTTTTTTCTACTTATTTTTTTTACCACGAATCTAGAGAATGAAAAACATTTTGCAGACATCCCCCCACATGCCTATATCCACTCGTACTAGGTAGGGTGAATATACTAAACCAAATTTTTTAAACATATTTTTGGTGGCAACGGCTGCACTGTTAGCGAGCCATATGGCCGTCGCCTGTTGCGCTATATGCGTAATATATTTGACAAACGCGAGCATGACCCAAGACAATGGAATAAGTGCTACATGCCTATGATAATGGGGAGGCGTCGAGACAATGAAGTTTGGCTACAGTGACACCGACGCCACATAGACTAAATATGCAATCGTCATCAAACGGCGCTCAGGTGATACGAACGTCAAAAGCAGACAAAAAAGTGAGGCACTTCCCACCTTCCAAAAAAGCGTTTAGAGGCGTGTTGCCAAATGAGAAAAATTCATCATAGATGTCGCTTAAATCCGGAAATCTGATCACAGGTTCGGTGGCCCGGAATATTTCCCCCCACAGATGGCGCCACTTCTAATGACCGTGATCGACTACACAGACAATTCAATCAGGACTGCATGATGTTAGAATGATGAGATGAGACGGGATAGTGTATGTGTGCCGCGCAGACGATGCGATTCCTAGTAAACAAAATGGCATCCACCCTCGCCCCATTTTGCGTGCTTTCATCTCTTACCGAGAAACATTTAGCGCGCGCGATACTATGGGAGCGCCAACAAAAACAATTCACAGAAAACTAGTAAATAATGCATCGATCGGCCCCGTTGCAGCACTCAGTTTCCAGCAAATACATGAATTGTACTTCACTGTAATTCCATCCCTTTCTCCCTCCCACGATGTTCGTTTTCTTTTTTTTTGTGCTCTTTCTTCCTTTCAGTCCGATATCTGGTTGATCGCGCATGGACACCACCAATAATAATATATACGGGTATATAGCGGGTGGGGAGAAACGTAATTTTCAGAAAACAGTTGGCGTTTTGGCGTTACCGCGCCATCACTAGGTGGCGCGCATCTCATCATCTGGCAACCCCCGGCTGGTACCCCCATTGTCTCGCCAAATCCCAAAGAAGGCTGGGAATTAAAAAAAAAGGAATGTTAAGGAGGCTCACTGGCTTTGCCAGCCTCAAAGCACCTCCAGGGGCGACCATGGTAAGGCTGTCTAGGTTGGGATCTTCAATGTGATCCTGATATCGTACAGACACGGTTCCAGGGGTTTACCTTCCTCTCGAAGGAAGGCCCATGAAAGAATTTCTTGACAAAACTGGTTATATTCCTAAACAAACGTCGTCAGCTTTTTATTTTATTTACTTTTAATATTTTTTTAGATACTCTGTACTTTTACACTTAAAAAAAATATTTGTTACGGGGGTTTACCAGTGATTTAACTCCTCAAAACCTCCCCAGAAGGCGACCTGGATATTTTTGCCTAACCTAGGCTGTCCTAGGAAAGGGGTCTCTTTTACTTCTATTCCGAAAGAAGGCACGTTAAGGAATTTCTCTCGCCAGAAAAATTCCGAAGGTGTCGGCCGGAATCGAAACCGCGATCACAGGTACTTTTATACTTTGTTCAATTCTACTACTGTGAATTCACAAGTGAGTTAAGTGGTAATCTGGTAGCAAGTGTAGGGTTGCGTTGTGAATTGAGTGTGCATCTATAGCGATCAATTTTGGGATGGACTCGATTTATAGACGCACCCGAATCAACGTTCGATTTTTTTTCTTCTATGAGACTGTATTTTTGATTTATTAAATCATTTTTTAATTACATTTATTTATGGTTTCCATGAACTTTTAATGCATTTTTTGTTAGAATCTAAATTATTCTGCTGGATTTCACTGATTCGTCACTAAACTAAGCACTAAGCACGACCGGATTTTTTCGCCAATTTTAGTTTTTTTAAAAGTCTGACTTAAATTGTAAACCTTATATAAGGAGGAATTTTGGTTAAGGCTGGCCGGCCACACCGGTTCTTTTAATATAAACGCGCCTACCTATATTATTATATACACACCACAAGCTGTGCCGCAATTAGACCGACGCCGGGTAATCTTTTGATCGGAATTAGCACGGTATGCGCCACTCATTATGTAATCAGAAGCCGCTCACCGAGCGAACCATTGTTGAGTGAGATTTGTCAGGTTTTTTTTCCTACTTCCCACCTGTGGGGACCTGTGGCTTGCTGCTTGCATAAAGAAATACGCGAAAAAGCCCACAGCGATGTAAACATCTGTACGGGGGTGGATCAAAAAGTATATTTAATTTCGAGTTTTCAAAAAAATGCATTTGAAATAAAAACTATTGAAACAAAAATGAAACTTAACAATAATGAAGGAGGTAGAATAAACAAATGTACATAGTCGACATACGAGTGTTAGCCATAAGAATTATGAAATTGTTCTATTTTTTAAAATATTTTTTGTGAACATGTTAGAAAAAATCGGAAACATGTATTTTATTGATTAAAATTGAAATGCAATAGAAATGAAAAGCTTCATTATATTTTATTAAAACTTTATTATTTGTTAATGATGATTTTTAAAAATAATTGTTTATTTTATGAGCAAATCTAATTTTAATCATCAAAAAGTATGCTTATATTCGTTTTTCTCACGATTCATAAATAATTGTTTTCATATTATGATTTTTCGATCAACCCTCGTATTTGCAGCGTATCCATATCCGAGTTAAGAAGCTGTTCCCCCCAAGTTGAATTTCAAGTTGTTAAGACGAGCGAGTGTGAAATCGCGATAAATACACAACAACTCCCGCGTACAGACAGTACACACAAGTACAATGTGCTCGTGCTGGTCTCTCCTGTAGGCTCAACAAAGCTTTTATTTTTTCAATTTAACCACCACCATTGATAGAGACGTTAACGGCCCCGCAGACTATATACAGATGTACATGTACAACAGCACCAGGCTGTGCATTTGTACATGTGCACCTGAATGGAGAGCAGGCTGAGAAACGTCGGTTTTTCGCTCGACAACGATGACGCGGCAGAAAAATATTCATGAATGAAATCTTGACAGATTCCCTCTCGTACATACACTAAGTGTTCTCTGTTCACGAATCACAATTTTTTAAAGTTTTTCCTCGTCACGTTCAATTGAACTTGGGCGAATCCGCTTACCTGATGTTACAAAGGTAAATTGCCAGCACGAGCTCCAATTTCACGGTTGCAAATTCCAAAACAGGCTCAATTTCATGGCCACTGTGGTGTCTAAGCGTGTTCAGCTCTAATTCGTTTCTCCAGTCACTTTCACTGTGGACTCTAATTGAATCGTTCAACTTCTTATTTTCGATAAAGGGCAAAACCCAGGACACGACTGGGGAAAACGACGATGTCTTGGGTTTTGACGGGCCTTTCTTAATGTTATACTATCCGACGACATATTTCTTTATAGCTGTAATTACACGATACACAAAATATTTTAAGGCGATGCGTGTAATTTTTGTGGTAGGATTATATCTACCGAGTATATTTCTTTGTTCTTATTTTTGGTTGCATTGAACATTGGAAGATACTGGGGTTATCTTAAAATAAGATTCATAAGATGTTGATTGATGCAGTCGTAAATTGCGTGTATAAAATATATGTTGGATTCGGGACAGCACTGAATGAATAAGACGTCAACGAGTGGCGCACTCGCTTTTTAAAATCTAAAATAATAGTAAATAAACTATTATTATAAAAAAGCGGTGCTATTCCGAATAAACTATCTCTGATTATTATCACCCAGACGTCCTAAAATTCTTTCTCATTAGTTAACATATGCTTCGAGGATTTTGACAAGTGCTGTCCGATTGGCGATTGATAACAATGACGTTCAAAGGCGCATACATGAAGCAAGTTTCAGCGGATTTCATAAAGCTTAATATTTATTATACGAATGAATTTAGCGCCACCAAATATAACATCGGTATTGCTAAAGCATTATAATCGTATCACAATAATTTCACCATTTCATTTGAAATAGTGTGTTGCATCTGTTTGTAATTTAGCCGACATTTGAGCAATTATTAAGCTCGTCGAAGTTGCCCTCGGTCCTCGAAGTTGCCCACACTCAGCATCGAGCAATAATAGCTTCCCGAGACCCCATTCCTTGTACAGTTTTAAGAGTAGACAAATTACTCTGTATGTCTTTACTACGAATTTCTCTTTGTGCCCTCGAGAGATATGCATTTTGAACGTTTCTCAAAGAGCGCGAGAAATGTAACAGAATCCGTTGCAGTTCACAGGCTTGCATCACTGCCGATGCCTTGAAATATTCGAAGCTCTCTCCTCTCTCGCTTATAATGAAAATCTAAGAAAGACGAAATGTCTTAGATAGAGGGAGGGAGACAAGTAACCGTCGCCAGAATAAAATAGTGGTAGCGAACACAAAAAAAGAGATGATGATTCTTGAAGTTACAGGCGAATAAAGGCGGGGGGGATTGGGGGTGGTGTAGGGGTGAGAGATGATGCGAGTGGGGTGATCGTGTTGGGGGGTTGGACGTATTTCGTTAGCTGAAATAGAGTCTCACGGGAAGTATAAGCTGCCCTCGGCGCGCGGAGAGAAGGGGAGGGGAGTTTCTTCTTCGTCTGCGGCCGATGCCCTCCCACTCCCTCCGGTCCACGTTCCCCGGCCAGGTGAGGTTGCGGCCGCCGCCACTACCGCCGCCACTACCGCCGCCACTACCGCCGCCACTACCGCCGCCACTACCGCCG
>JAQGBY010008939.1:0-10122 GCA_034698785.1 Mycogona germanica
CGGGATACTGGTCGTTCCCCCTCGCACAGTGCCTAAGGACCATGAGGGGGACGTAACGCCTGTAGTGCGATTGACTACAGTTGATTGGAAACTAAAAAAAATGTACACCTGATATCGTACTTTGGGTAAAACGTCAGACGTTTTATTTCTATTCCGAAGGCAGGCGCGCGTTGGAATTTCTCACGTCCGAAATATTCCGGAAGCTTCGGTTGGGAATTGAACCCGCGATCATTGCCAAACGGTCCCTCTGTTTAACCCCTCGACCACCGATTCCTTTTCACTAATTGACGTCTGCTCCTAAGTGTCTGAGTATCTGACTAATGCAGTCATGTGAACCTGAATCAGACACTTACCTCGACAGATGATCGGCACGGTGCAGCAGCCGCACGACACATCATCCGCCGAGACCGACTGTTATCCGCTGATGGTAGAAAGGAAAGAAAAAAATATATCATGGGTTCTGTCAAATAGAAACACGAGTCTTTAAATTATTCATGACCCGCCGATCAGTTCGATTAACTCTGACAGAAGCAACTCGATTTCTGGAAGAGTTGGCCTAATTTAACGTGGGTTCAAAACCCGCGAGGCGAACGCCACCCTAGATCATATTCGAAAGTTAGAGGACCATGCTACCTGGTCATGCGCGATGGGAATTTTGAATTTGCGTCTCCTGTTCATCTGCCAAATACAAATAGCGAGCTTTCACTGGTTCGTGCGCAAGATGCGAGCTCTAGCCAAGAACGCCGCAGCCCACACACTGAAAACAAACAAGGGTGACATGGAAGTCCGCCCACAATACTCTGAATTTGCATAATTAGGTTGAGAACGCTGCGAGAGTGGACCCGGATATGTTGACAACCCGGACCTGGAATTCCAGAAAAATCAGCAATAACATTCCGCATTTTTGCGTTTTCTACCCCGACGATATACTCTGTACAGTATGTTTATTCCCAGTAAATTCTGGCGTCTTAATTTATAATTGAAAATATGTCGAATAAATAAATATTTGATCTACCGTCTTTTGCTATCCATTGAGCGCACCCCAAAAATCATATTCCTCTCTCCAACCCTCTCCGTTTTATACACCTCATTTCGTTAGATCTCTCTTTTTCTACTTCTTCAAAATTTCTTTCTACTTCTCTTAATTCTTCACTGTGAAGAAGTAGAAAGAGAGATAGAGAGAGAGATAAACGAAATGTGGTGTATAAAACGGATAGGGTTGGATAGAGGAATAGGATTTTTGGGGTGCGCTCAATGTACAGCAGAAGACGGTAGTTAAAGATGTATATAGGACATATGTGACGTTGAAAAAAAAACTGTAATAAAATATTGTTGGCGATATATTGTTCCGATAGTGAGACACTTTAAACTGTCGGGTTTAGTAGAATAAAATGGTTTCGACCGCTAGGTGATTATCATGTGACGGAGGACGCCACTAGACTATTTTCTGGCAATGAAGGTGTCGTGAAACACGCTGAGACAGATGCAGATTAAATGAAAATACACTAACTAATTCCAAAGAAATGGAAACCAGTAGAATAATGTCCGATAGAAAGACAGTTTAATCCGTCAGTCCGTTCATAACGATAGAATAACAATAGTGTTTTTCTATCTGACATTATTCAACCCCCATTATTATTCTACAGGTTTCCATTTCTTTGGAATTAGTGTATTTTCATTTATTTTCAAAAAACTGTCGCCTATTCGTAGATCACGTGTTATGACGTAATGGCGTCAGAGAACAGCATATTCATATTCTTTTAGGATTCCCAAGCGTACGTCCCAAAAATATAAATCTATTGAAAAAAAATAACATTTTCTTATTTAATGAGGAGAAAATGAGGTATTCATTCGATAAATAATAATTCGAAAATTACAACAAATAAAACATTACAATTACTACTACAATTATAATATGTAGCCACAAGTGCCCGGGATGGGGCCTATGTCGGGGGTCGAACGATCAGTTAAGCACAAAGGTGTGATTGTCCTATTCTAACAGCCCTTTGACGAGACTCGTTAATATGAATTAGATTTTTTTGGAAATAAGATTTTTGCAGACTCGTTAAGGCTATTCCACTGTCGACACAGGTCGACACACTCTTAACTATTATTTTTTCTACGCCCATTCACATATTTCCAGAAGATCTTTGGGGTTTCCTTGAGGATCCCAAACGGAAGAAACAGGAGGAACGGTTGGACTAAAGCGTTTCCTTGTGAGATACAGTCGACGGTGCATCCTTGACTCAAACCGGCGTTTACGTTTCGTGGTCGCCAACGAAACGTTCCCAGATTGTTGGCCGTCAGTCATGCAGCGGGCAAACCGGTCAATAATCGCGCGCGTTTGCCACTTGGAGCGTGCGACACGAATGACACGTCATACAGGCCGCCACAACCATTCTTGGTCGTCTTCAAGTACCACCGATTTCAATTACGCACCTTGCCTATTCCCACGAGCACTTTTAACGTTTCGAAAATTCTACATATGCACTCCTTATTGAGATGATCGGAACTGATGCAAATAATCCGTGGGGATTAAATTTAATTATTGCCCAAACCTCATCAGTTATCGAGAGAATTATTTTTCAGGAAGCACTACCTGCTGCTCAAAACAGCTGATATGACAAAACAATCTGGAATAAATTATTTCCTGCTCAATTTGCTCGACATTGATTTTTGCGAGGATGCCAAGTCGCCACCTCTGCCACCACGCGGAGCTGCCATCGAGTGATTAGGCCATGGCTCGTCTACTAGCAACGAGTATGACGAGAGACCAGTCACCACTGTGCACACAGAAACCTGCAAGCTGACTGCTGACTTGACACGAAACCCTACCGTTTACATGCACACGTACAGAGCGGGGGTGAGGGTGGTTCTTTACAGGGGCCTACTCTAGGGCGCAGCTATTTGTCGACTAGCGAGACATTTTGATGGACGATCGTCCACACGCTGCGCGACATTGGTAATGATAATGAAAATGAGTGGTTTGGAATTCGTTGTATCCACACACACACACACACAGAGAGTGTGACAAATACTCATACATGTACATGTACATGTACGCGCATGAATGTATGGATGGGCACACACACAGAGAGGCATCATCGACACCTTAATAGCTCGCGACACTGCACCCGGCATTAGCTAGTCACTATTTATATATCGTGACCTGGGATAATTATACGGAAGCGAAATAACAATCAAGGTCGGTTCGCCGGAAACATTTACCGCTCGTTGGTTTTGTCGCGTTAAATCAAGGGCGCGTTGACTTTCCTAGAAATGTCTCGAGTCCTTCTCGAGTGAGCGAGGCATTTTCGTATTTTGTCACGGTTTTCAGGGTTTCATGGGTGGAAATGAAAGGGGGGCTTTTAGACGGAAACGCTGGTAGGCCCCCCTGCCAAAGGAGGATATAATAAAACTGAGTTTGTGTGTGAGAAACGGAAATATACAGTTGCATTCGCCGGTCACCAGAGGTCAGCATCTGTCCCATTCGATCTCCTCATTCTCCTACTTCGTTTAGAGACCTTACGGACCTTCACATACCCCCTCCGTTTGTGTGACGTCAGTAACCTCCACATGGGTACGACAAACGAATCCCAAAACACTCTCGAGTCCACCAAGAGACAACTTCTTAAATTGGACACGAAGAGCGAACTTTACTGAAGGAATAGTAAACTCCATTTCTTCAAAATCGTTGATCAAACCTGGCTTTGATTTCGGATTAAGCCCGTCCGTCGGGTATAGCTACTTGTTTTTAAAATAGTAATAATAAAAACCTCTACTCTTGACCCGATTATCAAAATACATGTTTAATCGACGGTCTTAGATCTCTTGAACATGGGCTCCTTTGTCTAACCTCATTTGTTATTTTTTTTATAATCCAATCAACTGTAGTCAACCGCACTACAGGCGTTACGTCCCCCTCATGGTGCTTAGGTACTTTGCGAGGGGGAACGACCAGTACCCCGGGATCAAAATTTTCGAAAGCCCGCACCGGGAATCGAACCAGGGACCGCCGAAACCACAGTCAGTCGCTAAACCAACTGGACTACAACGAATCGCACAAAAATTACAAATATTATACGTTGTCACAGAAGACAGTATACATCGGGCAACATGCCGAGCCACCCTATCTGCCGCGGTACATGAAGCGACAAACTCGCCCATCATTCTGCTCACCCGTGTACATGTATCTGTTTTCAACCGCATCCGTATCCCATGAAGCAAAAAGAAAAGAGACATATCCGTGCGACTCCAAATGTTCCACGAAAGTATACTGCTTATTTCATCGAACAAACGTTGTTTTTATTACGCCGATCTACCACAATAACAAACATTGCCTATACGCCTGCTGGTACAGTAGTCGCCTGTGACACGGAGAACGGATTTCGCAACATGTAAATAATAAAACAAAATCAATTCACTCATACCAAAACTGCTGTTATGTCGCCGTAACACCTGGCAAAATGCAACCACCTGAGACTCGGCAAAGCCCCAGTACAGAAAAGAACACTCGATTTGTCTGATCAGTGAACTTCTAAAACATAAATTCAATCAAAAAGTCAACAACGGCTCAGATCTGAGGAGGATCGGAAAATTTGAATGGCGCACATTGCCAGTTTGGTGTTTATCGATTTCGGAACAGTCCAATATCAAACTGGATTCGATCAAGAGATTGATGATTCCGCGTTATCACCGACATGAATGTAAACAGTGCTGCTTCACCATTTCCATCGCATAGAACGAGATAGGAGGGGGGGGGGGAAGAGGACGATCGGGCCAATGAGATATACATGTACAAGTATGTACAGTGCATGTGTACATCATTTGTATGTTTTCTCCATGGACGACGCACCGCGCCCACAAACTGTGATAGCACACAATTCAATTATAAAACAACGATATGGACGCTACATCAAAATGGGCATGGGGAAACCAGAGATGCGCAGCATCGATTGCAAACTATATTGAAGCTGATATAACCAAATTAAAGTGACTGAATTCCGAAATTCCACGACTAAACTAGTTATAATAGACAACACTAATAGAATGCACGGCCGTTCATTGTTTCCTCATTTGTTGAGATGAATAAGGAAATTCCAAAGCCGTAATATCAAGCCTTCTTATGTCTATGGCGGATGTTGTGCCAAATCGCTAGTGGCGCTGGTGTGCTCAAGATGGCGGTCGCCATCAGCACAGCCATCTTGAACTAGATGGCGCTCAAATTTCAAATGCGACCGAATTCGAAAGTGCCAATGAATCCGAAAGTGACAATGGTGCCAAGTTATCACATTCTCCGAAATCTCCTGCTACAGAAAAAACAATTCTCTCAGAAACATTCGTACAATTGGCATTGAACTGAAGACATGAACAAAAAACATTGAAAATAATGTCTCATATTTTTATGAAATATTTGGGTCGCCTAAATGTGTTAAATCGCCAATAAAAACAAACAAGTTTACAAAACTTTCGTCAAATCCATTGATTTCACATCTATTTGTTAAATCCTATGATGTTAAGATTCCAATATTAAGTTTCCTAAAAAATGTCCATGAAGGCTTTGAACCAACTCACCTTCACTTCACCTTCACTTAAGATGTTCAATCAACGGTGAACCTCCTTTACAAACATTCATTAACTAATTACCTATTGTGAAGCTAGCTTGCCGCGAACTCAACTTGCTTCACGAGGAAATTGGGGGCGCTTTTCCAAGTTATCGAATATGTCACAATGCGTTTTTCTCACACTGTCTGTTGTTGAGATATAATCTATACTGCAGATTACAGTTATTAAAACTTTTTATCGTAGAGTATCGTTGGGTATTTCTTAACTCCAGCGCTACATCAGCACATCAACGGCTGTGCAAACTACTGGAGTTGCCAACAGAGCGTGAGCAGTGCGCACATAAATCATTACCAGATAGTGCAGTAGAGAAATTGAAATATAAAATTAACTGCCATAATTTTTGTGAAGGAGAGAAAACCGCGATCAAGAACATTTCAATTCTCTGACAGCAATCCACTACTGTCAAAATCTCTGTGGAAGAAGCCAAGCTACGGTCAAAAATTGTTGGAATCAAACGCGACCAAATTTTCATGAATCACAGCCTTAATGACGAGAAAAACAATGCCGCCAAAACGTCATTATCGATTGGAGATTTTCGTTGGCGTTTGCACACACTCACACGCACACACTCACACACACGTCACGACTATCAATTTTAATGAGGTGTTCGAGCGACAAAATGCAAACACCCGCCGGCACGTAACCGGAATGACGTCACGCGAATCCCGTCAACTGAAGAGCGGATGACGTCAGGGACGCCGCCGCACGGGAACGTTCCGTCGTGACGTGCGGTACCTTCGACCCACTAATGACGATGGCGTGGCGAGGAGTCTCACCCGCGCATGCGCGATCGGGGCCGATGGAATGGCGTGCGCGGCCAGACCTCGGTTCCGGTGCGCCTGCACGCAATCCATGTGCTCCAATGGAGTCCATGGACGCATCAAAGCTCGTGATGATATTGGCGAATGTCGGGTTGCTATAAATATATGGGAGGTCCTGCTGTTGTGGAGCGCATGCGCCAGCTCGAGGGAATGGTCCATGTACATTTTATGCACATGTATACTCGTACATAATGTAGATATATGTACGTACGATATAGATTTCGGAGAATCGGATAGGAATTTTACATGTGTCCGGTTTCAGGAGACAAGACACGTGCGAAGTATACAATTATGTATTACTCGGTATATTTCAATTACAAATTATTATTCTAAAAGCTATCGAATTTTGGACGAAAATTGCAATTATCAATGTTTCCGTTAAAAAAATTAATATTAAGAATTCTGAAATTTTTTATGAATAACAGTTTTTTTAAATTTTTTTGTTTCCAATCAACTTTAGTCAACCACACTACAGGCGTTACGTACCCTTCCTGGTGTTTAGGCACTGTGCGAGGGGAAACGACCAGTACCCCAGGATTGAAAGTTTTCGAGGGCCCGTGCCGGGAATCGAACCCGGGACCGCCGAAACCACAGTCACAAAAAACACGAAAAAACAGATCGCTAAACCAACTGGGCTACGACAACTCGTACAATTATACTATAAGCGATTTAATGAATTAAACGATAAGCACACAAATTGCATTCAATGGGTTGTAACTTTTCCACTAAGTTCACATAAACTGGATTTTTGGAGATAGAAACATGTGGTCAGTTGTAGTCAGTGGCGCTCAAATTGTAATAAAAGATTTTGCCTTGATTGAAGACTTTTTGTTATTGTCACACTAAATAGACCACATCTGAATATCGATAATGTAAATCGATAATTAAATAAAGTTGAATTGAGTTGACAAAGCAGAAACCATGGTTTAAAATTGAGGCAATCGAGAAAGTTTATTTTTAATTGCGGGAAATATTTCTTGATTCACCGCTTACTGTTCCCAAAGTGAGAACTACTTCAGAACAAAATACCTCGGATTACATTAGAATTTTACAAAAATTGTTCTCTGTTCCAGTTTTCAGGTACTGTATTTAAATTTATCACCATTACATTTTTTTTTTAATTCACTGAAGTGACGGGTCACAACAGGAAGATTCGGTACCCCTCTCAGTGCTTATGCACTATGTGAGAGGCACATTTTCACCAGTACCCCGAGCGAAAGCCCGCGCCGGGAATCGAACCCGGGACCGCCGAACCACAGTCCTCAATTCACTGACAACATCCCACAAAATTATTCATAACACCTAAATTTCGTCACTCAGCAAATTTATTAGAAAATGAAATATCCCACAGTCACGGAGCCCATTCAGAATCATCGTTCGATTTCTTCCGCATAATCTGATCTAAAACCTCATCGCGTCAGCTCTGTGAAAGTCGCACAAACGCGATACTTCCCAGCTAGCGGTCGATGACAAGCAATATCACCGATATCGAATCGTTCTTGGAACGGAGAACGTGCTGCGGTGACCGAGTTAAAAAATAATGGAATATAAGGTCAGGGGTGGTCATTTTAATTTCAACCTCCAGCCGGGGGGGGGGAGGATTCGTGGTTAATTTATTAACGTCATCGCGAGGGACGCCAGCAATGCCTGACCATCGAGTGGTGTCCGCATTTAGAACGAAAGCCGCAACCAGCTCTGCATACATGTATATGAGCGAGGAGCGGCCGAGCACTCAATGGACTCGAGTGGTTAATAATGTTTCCCGAAAGACTGACCGGGATCGCCTCTCTCGACTCTCCAAACTGTCGCCGGCGACAGGCGACGCACGTAATTGGCTCATGGCCACCGCCAAGGTCATGGCCTCTTGAGACCTACTCCTAAAGCCAGTACTGATGTCTTAATCTAAAGATTTGTATCACAAAAGACTGGGTCCGGTCAGGAATGGACACAGCCGAAAGAAACGCGAACAGAATGGCGAATTTTATTTTTGAATAATATATCGTAATTTCAGAATTTCGTGTGACCAATTCGTTTTTCATTAAGCGAATCACCCCAGAAAAGCATTAACCATCCTGGCATCTTTAGGACGATTGCTGACGAAAAGAAGAGCAAATGGATCCAATGGACGAGTGAGTCATCATGTTCGGGTGGTCTCAAGACGATCAAACGAATAAATTAAGAAGGTGAGCACCTGCAGCACGTCAATTGATGACGGCGGCGTCGTCACGCACCTACGTACACACACGTACGTGGCCTACCGAAAAGCGATGGCGTGATCTCCACTTTCAAGGTTTAGCTTCCATCTCGTACAGTTATACCTGACATGCTAACATCAATACTGGGCCTGGCCCATGCGGGGGTGTGGAGAGTGGATTGAGGTGGCGTTGGGAGATGGGGGACTTGGTGGGGTGGGGGCTTGGGGTGGATTGTTGGATTGGATTGTTGGATGGACCGCCCGGGGGAAGACACTCCGGTGTCCCTGTTAAGTGCCCGACGATCCATAGTAATTAACTCCGGATCGAAAAACCGCAAGCGCCATCAATGCGCGTTCCCAGATAGCCGATGGTCAATATTGTTTCAGTGGGGAGATGCTGCAGTGGTGAACTTACTCGACGGTTATATCGCATATGAGTCTGTCAACTGAAATCTGTAGGAGATCATTTCTGACTACATTTTTTGAATTTCTCTTCGTTAGTCGTTAGTTTTTAGAACCAGCTATCTATTAGATTGCCCTTAGGAAGACTGAACAAAGGAGGATTGACGATTTTGGGCTCTGGTTCTGGCGACTGCTGCTCCGTGTACCTGGTACAGCAAAACGACCCAACAAGTCAGTGCTGGAGGCCATCAAGTCAGACGCCTCCCCGGAAGCCAGGGCTGGGAAGTAGCGGCTGTCCTACTTTGGTCATGTCATGCAGACGGATGATTGCATGGGAAAGGACATTATGCTGGTTAAAGTTGAGGGCAGCAGAATAGGAGAAAGACAATAACTGGATGGATAGGTCGACCTCAACACTAAACCTGAAACAATATGGGGAAGCAGTTCTCGATTTGAAATATTGGAGATATTTTGTATTTAGGGTCACCACAGTTAGGAACTGACTTGAAGGCACCTAGCACTTGCATCTATTAGATTAGTGTTGGCAAAAATTATGGCGGATTCGTGGCATGCTTGGAATCGTTTTGATTTTGAACAATTGAATTCACCACTTCATTTTTTTTCACCACACTATTTTTTTTTTGGTAATTTTTCTAGCGTATTGTACAACACAGATGGATAACTTGGGATGCCAAATGGTCACATCAGTGGCTGATTTCATTGGCGCTGAATTGAATTGATAAGTGAGATGATAAACTATTGTTTCCTGTTGAGCCCAAAATAAGAGAGTAAAGTAAGAGTACAAAATTGACGGCATACATTTTTTTCTAGAATTTATTTGAAAGTATCGTCAAATTCGAATACAGGATTTTCTGTTTTGTGCTGCGCATGTGCGAGTGCCAGCCACATTTTGAGGACCACTGCGTTAGATCGATTTCGCTGCATTGCCGAATTTACGATTTCACAAAACAGAAAATACCTGTCAGTTCACACAACTCGTATGCCGTTACAAATTGAAAATGATGCCAGCGGCAAAAATGCCGAATTTCAGTTAGGTATCCAAGCAGTCTCTGATTTTGG
>JAQGBY010008940.1:0-10122 GCA_034698785.1 Mycogona germanica
GTAGGAATTTCTCTCGCCCGAAAAATTCCAGAGGTCTCGGTCGGGAATCGAACCCGCGATCACGGGAATAACAGCTCCTGAACTCTGTTGATGGGCGAATCGTTGCTGCCTCGTGTTGAAACGACATCTTAGAACCCGGAATTCGAACACCCCGGTACGAACAGGGTTGTTATTTTCGAGACCCGCCGTCGAGTGGCGCGCCCATCGCCCGACGATTGTATTAGTTGGCATGTCCACATTTTTGCACGCAAGCTGACCAGTGAAACGCGGGTGGGCGGAATTCATGTACTGGCGATAGAGTTACAACTTTAGCGGCCGGCGTCCACAAACTCTGCAAGGAGAGGAGGGGAAGTAATAAAAACAAAACGAGGAAAAAAGTGAATCTCGTCAAAAGAGGACGGGTTTGCGTGCTAGTCTGTCTAGGCCACCTTCCACCTTACACCTCCCTTTTCAACACATGCATATATTTGCCGGTGTGTGTGTGGTTTTTTTTTGTGTGTGCGTGTTCGTGTTTTTCTCTCCGGTAAGAGCAGCTCTTCGTCTGCCAAATTCGGGATCCGAACAACACCAAAAAAAATCTCGGCCGAACTATGGGGGCCTTGCCCATCTGAAATAATCACAGGCTTTACGTTTGCCATTGGGTATAGCATTACTGTAATTAAACCCTCTTACGCGCAGTTCAAATTCCACCTTATACTGAATGGAGAGTGGTGACTGTGGGTGGTGGAGTGGGTGGTGTGGGGGAGGGGGGAGGACACTGCTCGTGTGTGATCCACGTCTGTGGATTTGTGGATTCTGTCTTCATGCATATATTGTACGTGTACAGGGTGCGCAAGTAGCGAAACTGTTGAGCCGCAACTATCCTAGCAAGGAGTGGCCACCCTCGTCAAAGCACCGAGTTTAGGGGCACAGCGGTTTCCTTGAGTGATATTCACTACAGATGATATCCTTTCTCATACTGTAGAACACAGTTTGTGAGAAACGGGAGTATAAAGTTGTACTCGCCCGCCACTAGAGGGCAGCACATGTCTCACTCCATCTCCTAACGCTCAGACTTCATTTCGAGATATCGCTTGAGTCAATTTAACGTGTGTGTCCTTCTGGCGGATGAACGGCGAGGTATTAAATGTTGGGGAACCGCTGTTGTATTTCATTGGAGTAGCCGCAAGTTTGTTGCACCCTTTCTACCCTATAATTTTTGACGAGGTAATGGCTCGCTCGATATTGACATAGACGTTGATGGACACTTAATGCTTATGTGTTGCTTTTAAAGTAAGCAAAACCCAAGTCGGACCACCTCCGAAGGGGGTGGAGATCAATCTGGAGGGGGAGGGGAGGGTGGTATGTTTGAATCTAGGAGATGGAGGAGGGAGAGGGGTGAGCGATAGGGCATCACTTTTGTGGCCCTGACGAGGGTTAGTCGTTGGGGAGGGGCTGAATTTAATTTGAACGTCAGTATCTCGGCCGATCCAACACGGCAGAAAATATATAAACAATGTGTTCGGTTCCTAAAGGTGGCGCCATTGTCGAGATTGCATCGCGCGAAGTCATAATTAACCTTTCTCGTACGTGTGTGCTGCGCAATCTATAATCTTAGTTTTTTATGTTTCCTTCTGGTTTTTCGTGATTTTCTTTCAGCATCAATGTGGTGTGTCTGTGTGTGTGCGGTCAATGCAAGTCTCCGTTCCAGCATTCAGCCCCCCGATCAAGACCTCTCGAAAATGTCTATAATCAGGCTTCTCCAAATGGGATAGTCAAGTTTGCTACAGGCGCATGCCTGTTAAGACTTCTATTTTTTTCAGTATCAATCAACGATTAGAACCAAATTTTTAAACTCCAGATGGATGAGAAGGTATTTCAATGACTCAGTCGTCAAGGCGCTATGTTTTCGACAACTTTTCAGATCCTGAATCCCGAGAGTTTTAGACCTACGCCCCAAACAGGACACTTTTGTGGGTCGCGGGATCGATTCCCGACCAAGAGCTCCGGAATAAAGATTGGGATCTTTATTCCGAGAGCTCCGGAATAAAGATCCCAACCTAGGTTTGTCGCCGAGGCTAGGTAAAATTTGTTACGGGACTTATTAAGTTAGGAAGTCCTGTAACAAATGAGCCAATGTACCGGGATTGTGATGCGAGCTTCTTCCCAAAATGGAAAAATGAAAAAGGAATTATGTCCGGAGAATTAAAAGTGCGGCCTTCATGAAAGGATCATCACGTTGATTAAACTGCACCTGGCGCTGACCTTGGCGTTGACTCTGGCGCTGACTTTGGCACCGACCCTGGCGCTGACTCTGGCGTTGACTCAGAGCGCAGGTGGCTCGCGTTTCGAGTGCGCTTGTGTGTACTCTGGGAACTCAGGAGGATATTTACATCTACTCCAGGCCTAATAACTCTTAAAATCGGTTTATGACTCCGGTGCCACGCACTCAGACAGGCCCTGCACTTTTATTCCAGTTATAAGATGGCTCGCGTGCGGCGCTCAATCTCAGCGTCCCGGTTTCCACTCGTTTGATCTTTTCTTTCTACATTCTGCGAAGGATTACATGCTGATCTTAGATCTAGCTTGCAGTCGCCGCGTACGGTTTCTCCTCTTGTGCGAGTTCATAAAGCCACTCATATTTTTTTTACAGATAAATAATTCAATTTGATGCACTATTATTTCCCATAGCTTTTAAGCCGCTTGCCGCATATGTATAAGATTGTAATTGATTCGGGTTGTTCGACCCTGCACCTATATACACCGGCGCTCTCATGTCTTTATGGTCGCTCTTACTATGAAATACCTTGCCATGGAATCGCGTCGACCGTCTTTCTCGGTCTGTCAGCCGCGGTTGATCGACGCTTGTTACCGACGCCGACCGCGCTGAGTGTCTGCTTGATAATCAACATGACACCGTGACATCCAGAAATTTCAGGTTGAGTGATCGAACGATCAAAGGTGTCGGTCATAGTCATTGGGCTCAGAGCGAAAGTACGACATTTCAATCCTCGTCTAGGTCCCGTTTCAAGTGGAAATATATTAAAAGTATCAAGGGTACTCTGTACCGTCAGTGAGCCGTACTGGTTGTGGTGCGGGAACTTTTATCCTGCGGTTGACAGGCCGAAAAGACGGTATATAACGTTGACGTTCTTTCCCCCCCCCATTCCCTCATTGCACCTCCCACCACGCATTTTAAGTGCAAGCAGCGCGCCAAGCAATAAAGTGGTTTTCAGAAGATCTACCACGAATGCATATATTTCATTCGATTTTAATAAAGCAATTCGGCGTTCCCAGAGCATGTAATTGCGAGCAGAGACTGTCAAGATTGTCAGCCACCTTGTTGTATTAATATTAAAAAATGAGCCGCCCACTTTCTCTCTCTCTACATTTCATTACAACCTCCTCTTTATTCCCCCTTCCAAAAAGCCATTCATCGCCATTCATCGCGATTCATTGACCCTCTAGCGGGTTACGAGTGAACCAAGCAGGGGGCGCTTCCATCAGGCTCGCTGTACAGTATCTTTTTCCTTCCCCTCAACATCTCCCGGTTGCTCTTGCGCGTTCATTTTCGATTTTATGACTGCCTTTGCCCGCCTCCGCAGAGTTATAGCTTAGATTCTCGAGATTAACCTATTTTTTTGCATATGTATTTTTAATCTGATGGATGTGTGGGTATTGGTTGCGGATGATGCACTGCGGATGGATGATGCACTCGTTTATGACCACCAGAGGGCGCATCACATAAAAAACTGAGATTGCGGACTAATGAACGGCACTTTCGGGTTCCAACCTGTTCTCAAATATATTTTGCATATATGACACATAATTAAATGTCCGTTCTCCGAACTCATTGTGGTGCTTATTTTTATTAAAGTAAAAGAAAACTTGATACTTTTTTAATTTTGATAATATATATTTATATTTGTAATCCATTCGTTCGTTGATGCCATTTTTTTACCATTTTATTACACACATTTTATTTTTTATGTGTTGTTTTCTATTATTTTATTATTGATATTATATGGTATATTACATTAAATACACTAAGATTAACCAAGTGTTTATTTCTTTATTTCTAGGTAAGTGACAAAATCTTCTTCGCATGAGGTTTTCGGGAACTGAGATACTTTTCAGTGCTGCACAGGTAAGCCACTGATGTTTCATGCAAGGTAAATGGTCAAAGAACCCGGCTTCGCCCGGGAACATAAAACGGGAAAATTGTAATGCGCAATAATATTCGAATAGTCTCAAGCTATCGATAGTTTACTAACGAATAATATTTTAACGACTATCTCGCTTAAATTCGATTTTTGGTAGTCCCAAAGATCACAATAGTGTATACTTTTGTGACGTCGTCAGCTCCATCCTTTTATCTCAATTACAACCTCATTCAAACCTCCCGACACTCAATCCCCCTAACTGCTGGTAGATGGCGACACTTGTCCACCGGCGTTCATAGACTCTTGATATTTTTTGTTTATTAGATTCGCACTTCATGAACGCTACAACATAAATACCTGAAATAAGTGGCAATATCCTTACTGCACTACATCCAGTGTAAATGTCACGGTGATGTGTTGCGCCGTTAGTGAGCTATCAAAACCGACAGGGAAGCCCATTTTTGCTTAATAATATTAGATTCTGCAAGCAGAATAATATACAAACTTTTGGTTAATCTGTCGTCGTGAAATCAACTATGTTAAAAATATAAATTGTAACTCCTTTTTGTGAGCAGTGCTGCTTTACCGGCAGAATCGTCGTCAACTTTAAAACATTCCGTATCCGACTCCAGAGTTAGGCAATCGGAAGTGATAGGTACTCGCTCTTCTGACGAATAGCGGATCGATGTGCGACTGCCTCTAAATGTAAAATAACAATAGGGGCACGTATTGGTAATAACAATAAACATTTTGTCGTTCCCGCTCCCGCTCCCCCTCAAAATGGACGGAAACAGTTTTCAATTTGCAAGTGAAAATCACACAACTAAGAACACTAAACGAGGTCCATAAATGATGTATTCCATAGATGTTGGCAACAAGTCATGAAATTTCTTCCCGAAAAACAATATTCGTACAGGATGAAATGTACTGTACATGTACGTGTGCGTGTGGGGGATTTGTGTTATGGGGGGCGGCGATTCGTGAGAGGGGATGAGGATTTTTTTATCGCCTCGTAGCGAACATATAAAACAATGTAAAGGTTACATGTGCACCCTCCATCCACACTCGACGGGCATTGGAGCTTAGCAAGCTAGCTTGATAAATGATACATCAGCGAAACCCCCCTTCAACTCTATCGCTCACACATGGATACAGTAGTGTATATGTGTGCTCGTACGAGTCCAATATAGCCTAAAATGATTGAAAAACAGCCTTGGTGAATGACATGCTCTCTACATAGACGGGAAACAGAATACTTTTATCTTCGGTGCACTTGAAAAAAAAATAATAGAAGTTCTCGTATTTGTATAGGGTTCATTCTTGCGGTGAGTTATGCCTAACGACAAAATATGCCTCGGCATTCGTTGTATTCAATAGTCGGGTTTTTGCGAAATTGATACCTCGTTGATGTTGTGGACTACAAATAAAAAATTACCACGTAAATAAATTATAAAGACTGTGCGTTTGTTTATCCTCGTCAGACTTTCAGTACAGTATTCTGCACTTCGAAAATGGTGTTTGAGTTATCGTTTTTTCAGTAATTTCATTTTTACATCACCAATCTTAGCCAAAAAAAGATACCAGATGGATGTGTTTTCGACACTGCCGCAAGTTTTAGATGTGTCAACGTTCGTGTGTAGTAGTTGAAGGTTAACGATTTTTTTTTTAGATTTCTTGGTGGTTTTATATTTGGGAATTCGTGTCTTCTTCGGCACTCAATTTATACACTTATGTTTATTATCCAGCGCTTTCGATTTTCGACGAGTTTAAGCGATTGCTCGGCAGAGGGTGTTGGCGATTGATATGTTCGCATATGGGCGTTTATCACGATCGGCATTGTATCTTAGCAGACACATTTGAGTGTATGTGCTCGATTGTGTTCAAACAATTGGCGCTAGACTTCCACCCTTAGAGTAATTAATTCTCTCCCAGCCACGGATCGCAATGAACGTCGCTTCTAATCACTGAGTGACATCGGGTTTCCGCTGCGTTTAGTGTTTTCCGTTCCAAATGTTTTGGAACATGCACCTCTATCTTTGAGATAGACGTTGACACGTCAAAAGAAATTACAAAATGTCCAGAATTTTATGTAGATACTCTGTAATTCTGTATTTCGTTAATCTTGGGATTTTCAATTTTTTATCCATAATTCTATAAAATGAATGGAGTAAATTTTCTTAAAGATATTTAATTCTGTATATTTATAAATCGAACCAGTTCCTAAAACTATTATCACATAGGTGATTTTCAGTTCGTGTTTTTAATGTAATTTAGTTTGGGACTTACCAGCATCCATATGTTCAGCGGACGAACAATTTTACGGTCTCCAACCGTACCCATAGCCTCAACCACACGAACCCATCTTGGTGGTGGACGTGTTTTGGCTTTCAAATGTTTGACGACTGCATTTTTCTATCCGTTTTTCCCCATAATAATAATAATAATAATAGGGTGTAGGGAGAGGACGGTAAGGCGGACATGTGGGGTGGTGGGAAGAGGAGCTCCAATACACCAACACGACCATCCATTTAGGTTTGGCTCTCGACATTCATGGCATTTGTAGCCGTCCGAGGAACTCGCAAAATCTATATTGTGCCAATTATTCTAGTGGCCACGGGAGAAACATTTTCAATTTCACTAACATAGAGGCCATAATCGGAGCAGTAAAACGATTTTCAAGTCCTACTGGCTAAACCCCCTTCCCCCACCCATCGCAGAACACCCCTACACTCGCACCTTTTTTCCCCTCATCTCTTTTATTTTCCCATCACGCCTTCCTGGACTTATTGAGGGGTCTACTAGACGACACCCTAACTGTAAAACTACACCGGATTCTTTTCGATATTACCTTTGGTGCATATGAAACCCCCTTTTCAGCATTTCACTGGTGTGATGTGGTCGTTATTAAAGCCATCGCATGGATCCATGACCACCGATCTTTCTGAAGCTTGAATCTTTAGTGGACAACACTAAAGATTTTTTTAAATTTTGAATAGGCAGACCTTGTACTACGAATGTGATTGCGTGGAGATTAGTGAGCAGTGAACCTATCTAATAAAAAAAAAGTTTGTTCGTGAGGCTACCAACTTAATTGTCTGTCTCAAAGCCTCCAGAGGGCGACCTGGTAATTTTGCCTAGGTTAGGCTACATGTTTATGGACGGACCATGAGTTACTTCTATCTATTCAGAAATAAAGCGTACGTATGGGACTTTCTCTCGCCGGAAAAAATTCCGAAGTTGTCGGCAAGGATCGAACCCGCGACACTGATTCGTTCAGATGGAAGCGCTCCTTTCACTGTTCGCGCCAAGTCGTAGTCGTGATAAAGGTGGTTAGTTACACTTTCTTCGTATTTTATTTCTTAAATAGTCTATCAACTATTTTTGTTTTTGAGATTCTTGAGGGTGGCCTCTTCAGTCGTGTTCGTCGAAAGACTGTATAGACATCGATGATTGAACAGCAAACAGCCGACAATGACATCGGAGTTTTAGAAGTGCCGCGCAACAAGATTAATCGACGAGCGGTTTTTCCGACTCTTTTTTTTTCCCAACTACATTTATTTTGATTTTTATCGGCAATCGTTTATTTTTGAAAACACCAACTCCAGTTGAAACATTTTTAAGAGAGAGTTCGCCAGCCGTTCTATTCAATAGTTGATTTTCGCTCCGTGATTGCATAAATGTTTTTTAAAAGCGGGGGTTAAATTAATGACTCGACTTGCCTGAGAAAATCGTCTTGACATTTCGCGCCGGAGAAAATTCTCTAGTATATAAGATTACGGTAGCACGAACAATAATAAGTCTATTTATATTGTATAAACGAACTTGTTTCGGGAATATTACATTTCGCATTCCGAGGTCTCTCCAGTGGAAGCAGCCACCTTTAGAATGTGGCTGTTAAAAATCGAGTAACCGAATATAATATATACTCGTATATATATATCGCAATCGAGCATCAAAACCACATTCGGAGTATCGAGTGGTTTATTATACGTTACGAGCTATTTGTGGTTAGAAGAATTTCGTGTTTCTGTTTCGCCAAGTAGGTTCGATTTCGTCATCGATGCTTGTTGCCAGAAAATTAGAAAGCGCATACCTGCGACGGATTTTCACATTTGATTTTTCTCCAATGTATGGGGATTAATTTGTTGTAGCGTAACGACAGTTCCGTTCCAATGTTGGTTTCATGTAGTTCCTCTCTACTAGAGAGTACAGCGGCTCTCTCGAACGTTCCATTGGGATTATGGGGACAGCTAGAGCCATTGTACATTATTCCGTTACCCGGGGCGCCCCATTTGTGTTCGATTTCATTCGGCCCGTTTTTTTCATTCTCTCGCTCACTCTCGAAAAGAAATATTCAGCTCGTTCCATTGAAGGAAGTAGAAAAAAACGACGAAATTCATTCGTATCTCTGGAGTATAGAGCCGCGCATGTATATCACTACTATAGCGGTTTCATTGTTGCCTACATGTTTATTGCATCATCGAGGTTGTACAGTACTGTACTGTACTACTGTACTGTACATCCATCGCCAGTCCGCTATCTCCGATCCACTAAGCTCGGCCGGCTAGCCTATAGGTGGCGCTGCTGTGGGATTATTGTGGGGGTTGTGTCGCTCTAGGGATAAACCTGTTATCGGGTCGGTCCAATTGAATAGCTCGCGCCAACACTATATAGCTACAGCTCTTTTCTTTCTTTCTCGACAGTTAAATGGTACACGTACACCACTGTGGTGCAGTACAATCAAAAGATTATTTTTTATTTTACTTGGTTTGGTTGTCTCTGCGGTCCTGGGGGGAGCCGCCTTTTTCGGGTTCTTGTCGTAATATTGAGTATTGTATTCCTGGAGGCAAACTCTTTCTCTCTCGCCACCAAAAAAAGAAACATGGTTTCTGCAATTGGTATATGTTATATGGAGGGATGAAAGGCGGAGTGGTGGAAGTGGATTTTTTCTCCTTTAGTTTTTCTAGTTATGTGCAAAAATGCCATCGTGGCATGTGAAACTATCGTTTGAAAATGTGACGTTTCTTGTAAAGCGCCGACAGAGGGCAGAACAAGTTGGACTTGTAAATGGAAGTGTTATAACATTTTTAGTAAAATGAGTTCAAGCAAGTACTGTCCATTCACCGGTTATCGGGTTCATCAAAAATAAAATACATATCGAAAAAATAACGGCACATGTTCGTGTCTTCAAACGTCAGATATTCAATAGCTTTCTAATCATATTCAAAATTAATATAGCAGTAGTTGACAGCACTTCGACAACATTGCATCAACATTACAGAATCAATAATCGACATGTCAATTCAAAGATAAATCGTTTCTCACTCTCATTGGGCAGCGTCCAAACAGCAACCAAAGACTCTAATCACTCGTGTGTTTACCAATCAAGTGGGCCTTTTGTTGTGTGCCGAGGCAGAGGATGGGCGTGCTCAGTGCTGCCGCCGAAGCCAATTTGCATATGGGTGGAGTTGCTTCAAAGAATATATATTCAGCTACACCCATCGTTCGATATACAAGTGCATGCACGTCGAATTGAAAGCTGTCGTTTAAATACATATACTTCTGTACAGAGTTTATTTATTTATTCATTACAAGAATGTTGCCCGGCTTTGCCTGGGTTACAGTCACCACCAATGAAATAAAAAATTAATTGTTTAAATTTACCGGCTATTTTACGATAACACACGATAAATGCAAACGTAAAATAACAGTTTAATATAATTTAACGCTATGGACTCCATCACTCGACACTTGTCCATTGTTTCTTACCTTATGCCTCTTTCTAAAATTCCGATATTACTATTTTCGATTATTAATTGAGCATTTTTGACATTTTGAAATTGACGTGTACACGATAACACACGATAACTCACACTATATATGAATCATTTTTTAAATATCTATTTGATTATTTTATGGTTTTTAATATTGTTATTTTATTTTATTTTTATTTTGAAAATATTATTCCGGTAATAGTATG
>JAQGBY010008941.1:0-10121 GCA_034698785.1 Mycogona germanica
CATAAGGCCCTAAACTGGGGAGATATTGGGAGCGCGATTTGCAGGAGCGTGGACGCAGCAGTGTGACCAGTTGACCTGTTAGTTGACCTGATAGGTAGCGAGTTTAAAATTGGGTTTACAGAGGATTCAGCTGTCAAGAAGAGGACGAATAATATCACTTTTAAATTTTGCGAAATATTTCATGAATATCAAGAAGACAAAAACCAGGAGACCGTAACGCAAGTTCAGGACTTCTCAGGAATCAAGCTTGAGATCACGATGGCTAGAGTAAAAGAAGCATGTATCATGTGTTACTTACCCGATACTTCCACCAATGCAAGCATCAGCCAAACTATTTTGATTCGCGGCAACATCTTCAAACGTGTAGCCCAATCCACACAAAACCTGAAAAGAAAATGAAATTGTACACAAAGTAGCATTGTAAATAGCAGGTTCTGTAGCAATGTGTGGATATAACAGGCATAGCCTAAATAAGTATTATGTATATTTACAATGGTATATTTAATTTTTTTTGCCTAATCAACTGTAGTCAACCGCACTACAGGCGTTACGTCCCCTCAAGGTGCTCAGGCACTATGCGAGGGAAACGACCAGTACCCCGGGATCGAAACTTTCGAGAGCCCGCGCCGGGAATCGAACCCGGGACCGCCGAGCCAGTCAGTCGCTAAACCAACTGGGCTACGACGAGTCGTACCATTTATTATCAATGCAAATCAACATCAGTAACACATTGATGGATATATAAACGGCAGGCTACACTTGTCCTTAGGCTATGCCTTCAATACGTCCTGTCTTACAGGTAGGCCTAGGCCTAGGCCAAAAACGTTAAAAAAAATAGCATAAGCCTAGTTCTCTCACGTTCTCAAAAAGACAATATGAATCGCCAGAAATTACACAGCGTAACATAACATAAACAACTAAACAAACACTTGGGACGACTGAAGAATCATTGATTTCCTAGAACTGTTCTGCCCGTCGTCTGGACTAGGGTTGACCCAACTGCAGGTAAATCAAAAGAAGACCTAGGTGTGGTCCTGACTAATCAAGTGAGGTAGGGTGGGTCAAATTAAGGTCTGCGATAGTCCAACTACCGCGACAAATTGACTGGGAATAAACCTACCTTTGCATATTCCCGTTCTATGACACCCTAACTCATAAATAAATGGCGTTCTCTAGCTTGAATGATTCAAATGTAAACACTTGTTACCTGGGAAATAAGATAGTCGACCACAAACAAAAATTTCACCGCAGAGACGCCATGACGGGTCTTCGAACGATAGTAGACAGTTTGCGCATTATCACGTATTTACGCGTTTTACGTGTAATATCGAAGGCATTCGAAAAGCGACAATGCCATGGACAAGTGCCAACTGCGTCATCAATGCGAATGTCTTCAGCAGAACACGTACAATACGTATATACGTGGCGTTGCGCAAACTCTCTGTTACTAGCCTAAATCGATAACATCGATAATATTGATTATCCACTGCAACAAGACCTATGAAAGGGCATTGGAATAGAAATGTCGATAGTATCGCCCATCCTTAGAACGAAGACACGGGAACGTCGGAAAGACGGGGTTACGTCAGAATAAACGAGTTGAGTTTTTCATTTTGCAGGTGAAATGGATTTCCAGGCTGTCATAATGGCAGCCGGCAAAGGTTCTCGAATGGCTGAGTTGACAGCGAAGACGCCGAAATCATTGTTACCTGTCGGCTGTCGTCCGATGATTTGGTATTCGCTTAACTTTTTGCAAAGGAATGGCTTCAAAGGTAACTATTCCATCTAGCTACGCTCCCAACCAGAAGCAGCTGGGACACTCGCTAGGGCCTAAACAAATTATTGATATCTGGAGATGGGACGCTCGTAACCTAGGCCATAGGCCATCATAAAATAATATTTGAAGAATAATTTCCTTAGTTTTGATTCCTCGGTTACATTAGTTAAGATTACTTCTATTATAGAAAAGTTAAGTAAGGCAGAATTATAATGGAAATAACAATTGAATATGGATGACCATTCGTAATCTGTTCGACCTTCTTGGTTTCTTTTTCAAAGATGCAATCATTGCTTTGCCAGCATCACACAAAAACGAAATTATGAATGCTATTCACGGAATGACCGATATTAAGTTGCAGCTTCACGAAGAAATTGTACAAATCAACGAAGACGGAGTTAGTAGCGGAACGGCCGATGTTCTTAATCAGATCTTAAAAACCCGAGACATAAAGGTACGTATTTCTGGATTCGCGGAACGATCTGTTAATGTCTATTCGAATACGACGATGGAGAATGACCTTTTTTTCCTCCTAACATTTTCTCACAGAATGATTTGTTAGTGGTTAGCTCAGATCTGGTGACAGACCTATCCCTGGATCCGCTGTTCGCTCTCCACTATACCCATCGGTCCGCCTTTACTGCCCTCTTTTGTTCACTGCCCGCCGAGCTGTCGACTACTGTCACGCCGGGGCCGAAGACCAAACAGAAATTCGAGAAAGACTTCATTGGGCTGGATCCGGCTAGCAAACGACTGATTTTCATGTATTCCGAAGCCGACTTCGACGAGGAATTGATTTTAAAGAGACATCTCCTGAAAAGGTAAATAAATGCGAACCTGATTTGTTCAACCGCTTGTTCGCTTCTTGCTGAAGTTGGCGTCTGAGGACATGGTGGTGCACTTGTCAGCGATAATAATTACGGTCCTAGGGACTTTGTTTTAGTTTGGTTCGTTATTTGACTTTTTAGTTTAATTGTCGCTTAACAAAATTAGGTGTATGTTTGACATGGGTCTGTTTCTACTTCATTAGTTGTCCGAGGTTTACGGTTCACAGCAACCTCTTGGATGCTCACGTCTACGCCATAAGCAAAGCCGCGGTGAAGCTCTGGTCCACCGAAGAGTAAGTTATTTTGTGTAGCCCACAAGGGACAGACGATTATGAGGTCTGGGAACGTGAAAACACAGAAAAGTTAAAATTTTGCCTGAAAGAGGGGAATTGAAAAAATATTTGTGTTTTTAAAAATGAGGACTCTGTGTCTACGACTCCAGCCTTACTCAAACTATTTATTGGCGCAGGAACGTCAACTCTTTGAAAGGCGAAGCTGTTCCTTTGCTCACTCGTCGTCAATTTGCGCCACCTGAGCGGGTATCTGGCGAAGAGAACAAACCGGCAATCCAATCGTACGATACAAACATGTCGTCCTGGGCAGGCATGAAAGGGACGCAGGCAAATACGTCTTATTGCTGTTATGGCTACGTTGCGCCCGAAGGTTTTTCGATCCGTGCGAATAATTTGACCACTTTTATGTGTGCAAATCGACAGGTGAATAGTTTTTCTCACTCCACTTTTTCTTATTCGTATCTTTTTATCATTCTATACTGTATCAATATTTCGTTTCAATATTTATATCAATAGTTCTATCAATATTTTTAGCACTCAAAACAAATTTATGCAAATTTAAGGTGTTTTTAATTTTTACTAGCAAAAAGTAAAAATAAAAAAGATTTCAAAATAAAAAAGATTCGTAATTTAATTAAAAAATATAGTAACATTTATTAAATAGTGATCGTTCTAAATCACTGATTCTTCATGATCCAAGACTTTTTAGGTTAACTTGGTTGTCATGCGTGCTACAAAATCCATTTATGCACGTATAAAAACTTAAAAAATTATTTTTAATTTCAAATTAGATCGCAAAATTATGGGCGACGTTTCCTTCTGACGAAGATAAAATTTTCGTCCAACCAAGCGCTCAGATATTGGAAAAAGTTAGCGTACGTATACATTGAATTATTTTGAGTTATCGTTGTAGCATCATGTGGACACAAATAATATACCATCGTTTTAAAGCAATCGCACGTCCAGTCGTAACTAACTGTGGTTCGGCGGTTCCTGGTTCGATTCCCGGCGCGGGCTCTCGAATATTTCGATCCCGTGGTACTAGTGAAAATGTGCCCCTCACATAGTGCCTAAGCAAGCACCAAGCGGGGTACAGAAAATCCTGTAGAGCAGTTGACTACAGTAAATTAAAAAAAAAACATAGTAGATTCGAAGATAGACTGTCGCGAGTTCGACTTCCAGAGCGTATTCGATTTTTGGGTACTGGCTAAGATTTGCGTCCCTAAAATAATAATGTAATTGTTTACTATTGGGTCATGATGAAAGTTTCCGCTGTTTTTGACGATTGACTTTAAAACGCCATATTTTTAGTTATATTCAATATTTTTATTCGAAATCTCTACCATTTTGCTGAACACACTTCTGCCAACGCGATACAAATGCAATAAATCCTTTTTTAAAAAGTCCGGAGTTCTGGGATTAATAAACTGTTGGAAAGTGTTTTCTGCCTCATCCTGTTGGCGGAATTGTTGTTCTCTTCAAAAAAATGTCCAATGCTGAAAAAGGAGATAGTTCGTTGGTGAAAGATCTGGAGAAGATGGTGGATTAGCTAAGGCCTCAAAACCCAACTGAAACAATTTTTGTTGCGTCATTCTTGCATCATGTGGTCTCGCAACAGGATGAGTCCTTTTCTGTTGACCAGTGCCGGATGCTTTCATTGCAGTTTCTGGTGAACTATCAGTCATCATAACAGTTGTTGATCAAAGAAAAAACAGTTTTCAATTTGAATTTGCGCATGACAAGAAAGAACCGTGTAAAAATACTGTATGTCACATTTATTTATTGCTCAGGCCGTTTTTATAATCAATAACTTCTTTCAGATCGGTGCCGATTGCTTCGTTGGCAAAAATGTGATCATCGGAGGCGGAAGCGTTCTGAAAGGATCTGTTATCGGCCAGGATTGTGTTATCGGACCGAACGTCAAGCTAACCAATTGTGTTGTCTTGGACAGGGTGGCCATCGGGGATGGGCAAGTAGTCTTATTAAATTATTATACCTCTTCCCATAAGGTTTCGAAAATGTGTTTAGCGCAATGAGCACTAGAAAATCAAGCCACAGCAACATCAATTTCTGTCGCAACAAGTCATTCTATCTGGTTTTTACAAACATTTCTGCAAACGATTTGTGTTTTTGGGTAGGGTGCCATATTAATTTAGATAAGTATTTCTTTTTTTAGGAGTGTGCTACAAGGGTGTGTTATCAGTCGCGATGCAAAACTTAACGAAAAATGCAACTTAAAGGACTGTGTTGTTGCTACCGATTGTGTTGCCGCATTCAGTAAGTGGATAAGTAAATTTTCCTTTCTTATTTCATATTATTTTAATTTAAAATGGGACCCGAAAACATATTGTTACTTTTTTTTTGGCAAATTAGCAATTGTTTGTATATATCATGGAAAAGAAGGAGATGTTATTACATCTCTCGACTTTATCTGTACTCTATATGTTTGTATATAAATGGGCGTGACATTCGAAAATCTCAGTAATTACGAATCTAGATTTGGAATTTACCTGAGGAGGCCTCAGGTGAAAAGCACTTTATAGTGTTGCCGCTCAGACAAGTGGTGTTGAGACAAGGTTGTTTTTTATTGAGGGCTGCACAATTATTACAAAAAAATGTAGAATTTTGAAAAATTCGTAATTGTTGAACATATAAATTAGGATATGGGTAAACATAAAAATTTGGTACAACATTGCACCATATTTTTTAACGATAAGCCGTATAGGTATATTATTGTTCATAACCCATCAATCTTGTGTTAATCTGACTTTTTTCCCCCAGCGAAATCAAACAATGAAATCATTATCAATGAAGACCAGCTAATGGAAATTTAAAACGAAATGCTTGCTAAAAACATTTCCACTCTCATCACTTAACTGCGACTGTAAAACGGTGCGTTAAAGAGAAGAAATAAAAGTGTTTTTACCTTGTTACACATTGTTTTAAATTATTTGATATCGCGACGACGACGTAGACAAAAGTTTCTAAATTAATAAATAATCACAAAATTGTTTTTTTTTAAATGGTTCTTTTGCAAAGTCATTCTACTTTTGTGTCAATAAAACCATTTCACATGTTACCTTATGTTGGCGGGTGGGGGTGGGGCACCTCTGTGTGGGTGAGCCTCCCACGGTCACTGCATGGTCACGGAATTACACGTGCGCGAGGCCAATTCATAAAGAAAGTAAAGACCAACATGTGTGCCAAATTTTAAGGGAATAAATTAAAGATTCGCAATTTTATGATGAAATATCTGGCGAGACGTTTTTTATTGGGGCACCCTGTAGAAATTTGGAGCTGGTGGCGTAGTTATCAAGTCACTGCCCTTGGTCCTGATAGCAAATAATACTTACTAGATAATAACATTTAGAAAATGTATAATTTCTTTTGTATTTGTTATGTCAAGGTGGTGTTTGTGAATATAAAGCAGAGGGCCGAAAAATAAATGATGCCCTACTACTTTAAGTCTCAATTCATTTGTGCGCCACCCATTTTAGGTGGCTATTTTTCCAAGTATCTTCCATCATTTTCGGTCTGAAGGAACCATTCTTTAAAAAATTGCAACTAAGATATAAGGTACCCGATGCGCAATTTTTATAATTCTTTAAAACCAAAGATTTCTTTTAAAATTAACTAGTAAGAGTTTGATGCTCCGAAAGTGCTCATAATTTTGCGAAAATGTACAGCAAAATGATGAAAGTGAAATTGCGCAAAGCGCACAAATTTTGAAACTTTCCTTCAAACCATACATACCAGGTCTAAAGATATATATTTTTAAATTCTGTAGTCTACCGCACTACAGGCGCTACGGATCACTCGTGGTGCTTAGGGTAAACGGGATCGAAATTTTCGAGATGCCGCGCCGGGAATCGAACCCGGGACCGCCGAGCCACTGTCAGAGTATTTTATTAATTCGTGAGAATTTATAACAGATGCGAAAAAAAAATGAAAACCTATGTTTTAAATCTAATGTTGGACTGTGCAAAGATAGCCAAATTGTATACGAATGAAAAAAAGTAAAATTGCGCAAAGTGCAAAAGTTATGAAAATTGCATTCAAAACTTCACAATCTATACATATAAAAATGAAAAGATGTTTATATATTTATTTGTGTTGTATGCATTGCTAATCCATTCATTCGATCACCATGAAATTTTGGGAATTTGTTCACTACATTCCCGAGATGGTTTATGCCAAATTTTTCTCTCCTACGATCATCAGATCGCATAAACCGCGATCCCCCAAACCTGGACTTCGGGGCAAGGCTTCTAGGTGTGCTCCCCCACTCACTCAGAGAAACCTTCTTCTCGCTGACGTCAGTTCAGAACCCCCCTCCCCTCACAGTTTTCATTTAACGCCACCAGAGCACATTTGCAAGCGTAGCGGGAAAGCACGGAAAAGCAACAAAGCACCAAAGCATGGGGAAGCGCCAAAGCACGGGAAAGCGGCAAAGCACGGGAAAGCGACAAAGCACGGGAAAGCGGCAAAGCACGAGAAAGCAGGAAAGCGAGATAAAAAATTCCCGGGAAAAAGGGAAAATTGTGGGCACGAGGTAGTGTGACCGAGTCATTTAACCAGAAGCCACACACAGCAAGGCGTGGCCGGGGTCAGCTAGTTTTTGTATAAAATAAATTGAGTGTTCCAATTTCATGATGCAAAAGTTCTTGAGAAATTATATCATACAGATAGAAGAGGCAAATCCGCGCGAAGCCCAATTAAAATATTAGTACAGTGAATTAAAAAAAAATACCCTTTGTTTTAAATCAAATGATTTATGTGTAAAGCTGCGTAATCAGCATTCATTTGATACGCCAAAATTTACGAGAATGAATAAAATATATCAATTTAAAAAACGGAAATTGCGCGTACGGAACAATATTGAAACTTTCATTCAAAGTTAAATAGTTTTTGGGTAAAATAAATTGTGAGTGTTAATTTAAACATCAGGAATTTCTTCAATTATGGGCCGGAAATCCAGGGATCCGGCGTTCAACTCCCGGTCTGCACGAAAACTCTATATTTGTCGCAATTACCAGTTCTAATTAAAATAATAGTAAAATATTATTATAAAAGCGAGTTCGTCACTCGGTTTGTCTTCTTCATTCGGTCTGTCCCGAATTCACCATTTAATATATTAATGAAACAATAGTCGATAAAGATAAATGAAATTGCGCGCAACGCAAAAATGTGGAAAAAACAATGAATTTTTGTGTAAAATAATTTGCAAAGTGCTAATTTAGATAGTAGATGCATTTCTGAACTGACTAAGGAATTATATATCGAATTAAAGAGTTAAATCTGCACGACGCCCAATATTAAAAACATTTAATTAAATTTAAACATTTTATTGTGCATTTAAAATGATTTAAATGCACAATTAAAAATACAAATGAATTTTTAAAAATGTTACATAACTGTAGTCGCTGCATTACAGGCGTTTCTGTATCCACCCCTCTTGGTGCTTAGGCACTATGCGAGGGATACATTTTCACCAGTACCCCGGGATCAAATAATCGAGAGCCCTTCGGGAATCGAACCCGGGATCGCCGAGCTACAGTCCGTCGCAATACCGACTGGGCTACGACGAGTCGTTTAAATTTAATAAAATGAAATTGCGAGTAGCGCAAAAATTTTGAAACTGACATTTTGAAAGTTCGTATAAAATCCATCAAAAGTTTTTCTTATTGACGATTTTCAACCGCTGACACATGTAGCCGTGACCAGATCGAGCAGGGGGGGGGGGCAAAATTTATGATTTTGTTCCCATATACTGAGTGCCTGACGATTTTAAATTGCCTCCGTGATTTTGAAACCGCTTCTCAATTTTATTAGTACTGCATCTTTTCTTACCAAATTAACGAATCTGTAAATACACGCACGTCTGGTTTTCAGGATTGGAATTAAATTCGAATGCGGATTGACAATTTCGGATTGTCAAGATTTTAAACAAAATAACCCTTGGACTGTATTGGAAAATGCATGATTGAGTGTTGCAACAGCGCAGAATGCAAAACATCCTCTATCGTGCTACAGTGACGTGCCATAATAATAATAAATATGGCCTTTAAACTTATAATGAATTCGGGTATTTTATTTTTGCCACAATTTGGGCTCAATAGTCAACTCTCATTCCGATACCCTTTTGCAAGCTCTTTGCGTGTAGAAAATTTCTTTTTCTTTATGCCTTTTAAGAACAAATTATTAAAAAAAGAATGTAAATTCCGCGAACAAATTCTAATCCTTTTCTTATCTGAAACTGTCGCCGTGTGATCGCACCTTGAAGAAAGAGTAGACGTGACCTGCTTTTGCTGCTGCTAGCAGCTGTGGGAAAAACCAAAAATGACTATTGCTCATGCGCGTGTACCATGTGTGCAAAGTTGGGGAGGTTTCTGACGTGTGGCCCGTTGGTCTAGTGGTATGATTCTCGCTTTGGGTGCGAGAGGCCCCGGGTTCAAATCCCGGACGGGCCCAACTTTTTCTATTCGTAATAGCTGTCCACACACATTCGAATACCTAATGGGCACAAAATTAATTTGCAAAACGTTAATTGTGTGTGTGTTGTGGATCATATAAGATGTCGATTTCGTGTAATAAAGGCATAAATATGCTTCATTTTTTGAAGAAAAGTGGTGTGACTAAATTTTTTAGTTATATGCGAAAATGCAATCAGGAAACATCCGAAAGAAAATGCAAGCCAAAGTTTTTCTATATCGTCGACAGAGGGCAGCAAAAGTTGAACTAGTACACATAACCCTATGATGACGCATCTAATAATACCTCTTAATTCTCAATTCGGGAAAACTTAACTCACAACTATAACATTCACCGCCTCATATACATTAAAAACATTTTTTAAGGAGGTCCATCGGTTCTTGAACATCTTATAGCCCACAGGCAGGCGACCTGGAACTTTTGCCTAACCTAGCCTGCCTATAGGAATGGTACGCCATGACTTTTCACTTCTGTTCCGAAAGATGGCGTGTGAAGGGATTTCTCTCTAAGCTGGAATTTCTCTCGCCCGAAATATTCCGAAGGCGTCGGTCAGAATCGAAACCTCGATCACGGGTCACGAGGAAAACACGCTATCCTCTCGGCCGCTAGACACCTCTCTCTCATATACGAATGGAATCATTTTAATTTGTGATAGATGTGTGGCCCGTTGGTCTAGTGGTATGATTCTCGCTTTGGGTGCGAGAGGCCCCGGGTTCAAATCCCGGACGGGCC
>JAQGBY010008942.1:0-10120 GCA_034698785.1 Mycogona germanica
GCACTATGAGGGGGACGTAAGGCCTGTAGTGCGGTTGACTACAGTTGATGGAAACTAAAAAAAAAAAAAAAAAAAAACTGCGCCACGACGAGTCCTATAGTCGTACTGAGTAAACACACACATTTTGCAGTGTCCTATTACCAACGTTATTAATTCCTCAATTCGCATTATGTAACTCACACATTTGTAATCCCTACTATTACGTATTACAGGACACCGTCGTATTCAATTTAAACTTATTCTTTAAAAAAACATTCGAGTTTGTGTAAATCAGTACATGTTTTAACATAATTCGCGTTCTTATGGAATTATCACAGTAGATGTAGGTTGGTGACTGCATCGCGGTTTCATTGATAAATTAATAGACCAGAGCATGCTTTCGAAACCAGGTCAGTTGTCAAGGGTTGCTTCACGACGCAGAAATGATGCTGAAGGAGGCGAAATCCAAGAATGGCCGCCTCAGCAATTGCAGGGCACTATCGTACGTAGATATAAAACCAGCGCCTGCATTGAGAAGGCACTGCGTCACTAACCTACATCTACCGTGATAATTTCATAAGAACGCGAATTATGTCCAAACATGCAATGATTTATAGACTCGAATGTTTTTTTAAAAAAATAATACGATTTTACTGAATACGACAGTGCCCTGTAATACGTGAAGTTCATTAATAAACATCTGTTTATTGAAATGAAAAATTATTGAACTGCAGTTTTGGAAAACCACTAGCAGAACATTGCACACTTACCATGCTGCAAGGACAGAAGGCTGTGACCATGTCACAGGTCTGGTTGACAATTCCCACGAAGGCATTGGTGCCAGGAATACCAATGATTTGGTATTTGGCGCAGTGCTCGCCGTGCACGAGGTTGGTGAGCGTCGATCCCAGACTCATGTTGAACTAGTGCCCATAGAGAAAAATGACTGATCAGTTATCCACGAAGTTTACCTATTGAACCACGCAAACCAAAGTCAACTTCAACAACAGTCACTGCTGAAATACTGGCAAGGTCAACAACGAAAACGGTCATTGAACATGGCCACACATGCTAACACGGCCAACAATGACCAATGACTTAACTTTTGTTAAGTTATGCAGGCAGGCAGTTCCCACGGTTTTCTAGTTTAATTTTTTCGTTTTAAATAATAGTTTACTATTATTATATTATATTAAAAGAGTTATCGCCAACTCTCGTTCGTCTTTTCGTCCGGACTGTCCCGGACACAACCCCCATTTAGACCAAAGACCTCTGCTGATCAAAGATGAAAATTTCAAGATTGTTAAATGCCAATGATGAAAGCATAAAAAAAACACTGGTCATATTCGAAATTGTCAATGTCGAAAAAGGCAAAGATATTAAAGGCAAAGTACAAAATTGGCAACGAAGAAAAATTGCCAAGGACAACATTGGCCACAGATGGAAATGGTAAAAGATTACAATTACACAATTTACCCGCAAGCAGCCCCCGAGAGGGGCCTATGGCGGGGCAAAAGACTAGTTGGGGACAGAATAGATTTTTATTGTTTCCAACCAGTACCCCGGGATCGAAATTTTTCAGAGAGCCCGCGCCGGGAATCGAACCCGGGACCGCCGAAACCAGGCAGTTTCAATTTCTTTTGAAAGGTTCTGGATTTGAGGCTCTGTCAGGTCATTCCACTGCCATTGCACACTCTGGGGAAATAGGAGTCAAAATATGATGCAGCTGTTGGAGGTAACGCCTCAGCAAACGCACGGGCGCCAGTTGGCTCAAAGGTCAATGAGTCAACCGGCGTTGGGTCCTGGTTGTTCCCCTTGCATAGTGCCTAAGCACCATGAGGGGACGTAACGCCTGTAGTGCGGTTGACTACAGTTGATTTGCAAATAATAATTTAAAAAAAAACTGTGACAAGACATACAATTATAATGCATAACACAAATTCCGGATCTCACCTTAGAAATGACCCAAGCGATCAATTCAATAAACTCACCTGATAAAAACGCTGCACGGTTCGATCACCAAAACTGTTGCACAATTTTTTTCGTACAAAGGCCTTGTGGTTGAGAATGTCGTTGGCCACCAGGGGCTCCTTGTGTGTTATGTGCTGTTGCTCGACCGGGCCCTTGCCAGATGGCTCCACCAGACCCGGATGCGATATGAGGTAGCCTTGCTCATCTAGCATGAAGCAAGCCACCCGATCCAGCAGGCACACCGGCATGACGTCCAGCAGCATTTTGTGCACGTAACCTATGGTGAGGTCAGCACCCAAAATTGCCGCTACTGGCCGATCGCCATCCGGCTGCTGCTGATATGAATATTGGTGGCCGCCACTGGCTTCCTGCACGCTGTGGCTGATGGTGACTATGTAGCCGGCACCACCCACATCCAGATAGGGTGCACTCAGGATAACCCGACCCGGATAGGCCAGTGCACGCTCGAACCATGGGCGATGGGTTGGATCGTAAGTCTTGTCCAGCCGCGTGCCAGGATACACCTGAAACACTCCCCGAGGAGTTGCTGCATATCTGCCAGTGTGGGGGGAAAAACAAATGGCATTAGTGAAGTTAATATCCAGGTGCTGGTCAATATCTCTGCAACTACATTTGAAACTGAAAGGGATGACTGGAAATTATGATTACAAAATATATTGAAGACATGAGAAGAAATCGGTGGTGAATTGTGTACACAATAGAGATGACTAGCTGGATACATTGTCAGAAGAACATGCTAAAAGTGCATAAGTGATGGATCAAGATCTTTTATTTTTTGACATATCAAATATTATACTAAGAGAAGGAGATTGTTGGACATCAATCTATAACACGACAACAAGGTTGAAGTAGAAATATAAAAAATTATACAATAAAACTTATAATATTACAGTAAAATAAGAACATGCCTAGTTATGAGTTAAGTGTTTATTTGTGTGCCTAAGCACCGATAAAGCAGTGGGTGACTGTGGCGTGACTGGATTATTAAAATCAGGAAAGAACCACAAAATTACAAATTGCCCAAGCTAGCTTTCGATATCGTACCATCGTCATGGGTGGATCATGATGCAGTGCCATTCTGTGGATGAGAGCTTCTATTAAGACAATGTACGACTCGTCGTAGCCCAGTTCGGCCCCTTCAAGGGGGAGCAGTGTTTGCTCCCTTCAGCCAGTGACATAGCAACTTCACGTAACTGCATTTTATCACTGGTTTGTTGTGCAGCCAAGAAAGGCTTAATAAAACTTGGAAAGTTTACCGGTTTTTAAACATTGTGTCCTGAATTGTTTTCTTGATGGCGGTTTGAAGTAATTCCACAGCATTTTTTGGGCTGAACGGCCCGGAAATTACAACACTTACCTCTTCATACTTGAAATATTTTGAAAGGACAAATTGAATATATTTCTAAGCATCCCTATATAAATAGCAATCCAAATATAAGATTTCTTAAAGAATTCATTTGTTTCATATTTCTAATCACCTGCGCACAATGTACTGGCTGAAAGGGCTCTCGTTGAATCTTCTCTTCCACTCAGGCACAATGTGGACCAACGCTGACACGTCACCACGCACCCCGGGCCTTAAGCCAGGGTTGGCGATTAGTTTAGTGTTGTCACTGAGATAGGCCATGTAGCCTTGCACACTGCGCCGACTCTCCTCCTGATTAAGGAACTCGAAGGGTGCGTGGAAGCAGGCTGCCGCCAAGAAGAGCGAGGCAGCACGAGTGGTGGCCAATTGCTTGAGGTGGCGACACCTTTTCACCTCCTGCTGCTGTCCGGCACCACCCAACTCTAGCCGGTGGTAAACAACGTCTGCGGGTGTGGCCACCTCATTGCTGCGCAGCACCCGTGCCTCGCGTTCTGGGCCTTCAGTCACTACACATACAATGTATGGAGTATCGTCCACCTGTGGGAGGAGGAAATGACGGAGGAACAAACGCATCAGAAAATATTGCCCTCAATTAGTGGTTGAAAAACTTCAAATGAAAATATTGTTTTTGAAACGCCATTTAGAGTGTAATTTTCAATCGAAAATACATAAATTACTTCAGTTATTCGACAAACAAATAATGGAAACCTCCCCTCCCCTCCAATTTTTTTAAACAATAATTTTAAGTAAGACAAATTGATAATCTTCAGTCTAAAATGAAGCCAACTTTAATTTCTCTTTGATTCCAGAATTATTATTTGTTTTTTTGGTACGCGATATTTTTCATTTTTCATCAAGAAAGGCGAACACATTGTCCACTCACCCGCTTCCACGCATATTTGATGCGCTGCACATCTGAGTCGCTCCGATTCAAGCTGGATATAACAAGGATTTCTACGCCAAAGTTCATCCTAAAAAGCAAAGAGAACACGAGAGGTAAGGAAGCTTCGATTCAAATATGGTACATTTCTTTGAACTACTTAAGATACCATAACGGGACACTAAATAGCATCCATTGGTTCAGTCGATGTCGCGTCCAATATACAATACACTCAAAGACCTCTGACGAGCATTGGCGCCCCCATTCAATCATTTCGGATTGTTCATTGACCGTAACCAGATCCCACCTGCTCATCTTGTCCCAGACCTCGGCAAATCCGACTCTATTCTCCAGTCTGGCCACGTCAGTGTGCACAGGTTGCTCGCTGGTGGTGGCACTGGTGTCGCGCACGAATAACGGATGCGCCACGGCATATCCAGCCACGTTGGCAAGGAAGGCATAAGAGTGTGGCGCGCCGCTCCAGCCCAACACATCTTCGGCCAGATCCCGGAGGTGCGCGTCCACCCCTACCACACCGATCACCCGATTGCTGTGGAAACAGGGTTCGCTCAGGCTGAGCACTAGACCTGAGAGCAATTACAATTGCATTAGCAATACAAACATTCCATTAACCGTTTATAAATGAAGACACATCACTAGATAGGACAAAATTATAGAAATAGGACGCCATGGTTATGTAAAATAAAATAGATAACTCGATAAATCTTCTTACAATAATGACCTAAAACTAAACAAGAAAAACGTCGGAACTGACGATACAACAATGACCAGTCACATCCAACAAATTTACAATTAACCTTGGGCAATTATAAATATTAATTTTCTACAGGAGATGTGGATGTTGGACGTGATTCATTATCCTCATGGTTGTATCGTCAGTTCCCACGTTTTCTAGTTTAGTTAATTCATTTTTTAAAAAATAGTTTCCAACGCCACGCCGACGCAACGTAGCTTTCGTCTTTTCTCGTCCGGCACAGTCCCGGGCACAACTTCCATTTTATTTTAGAGGATAGGACGTTGAAGCAAGATCGGTTACCTTTGCCCAGAGCGTCCCAATGCAGTAAGGAGGCCTGGTGTCGGTTGGGCGTGGGTAAATGTAGCACCTCGAAAGGATTTCCCAGCACAAAGCCAAGATTGCGCGTGGTGTTGACAGTGATCATGAGACCTCGTGGCGGATGACGATGCTCTTGTCTGGGCAGGAACTTGGTCAGGTTCTGATCTGCGACATCCTGCAGGAAACGTTTCTCGTACATGAGCGGTTTGCCTTCGTCGATGACTGCGTAAGTGTTGATGGTGACCCGGTCGTCCATCAGCTGGTTTTCATTAGAGATGGTCTCAAGCACCGTCTTGGCGTCAGTCAGTGACGACAGCAACCCGCGGCTGATGTACACAATCAGTGATGAGCCTATAGGAAAAACAGAAAAGTCAAGTAAAGATAGCGCAGTTCAGAACGAAGTATAGCAATTTTCTTACTTCAATGATAGTGAATAACATTAGACGGGATTCTGTAGTTAGTGCTTATACACTACACAGTGATAGCAAATTTTCAACAGTATCCCAGAATCCCACCACAAGCCATTAAATCATGCTGTGGCGGGTTACAATTACAATATGTACCCACAAGCAGCCCCAGATGGGGCCTATGGCGGGGGTCAAACGACCAGTTAAGGACAAAGGTGCGGTTGTCCTATCCTAACAGGCATTTGACTTGACTCATTAAGGCTTATTCTACTGTCTACACACTCTGGGGAAATAAAGAGTTGAAGTACGAGTCACAACTACAATGCAGCTCCTAAACCATTTTTAGTATGCCCCGTTCTTCTACACCTAGCAGAAGCCCGTCTCACAATTTCCTCAATTTTCACATTACAATCCTTCAGAATACCAGCCAGAAGCTAAATATTAGTAGATACGCATACAGAGGGATTCCTTGATCTTTATTTTAAAATTCACTGAACTGTATATCACAACAGGAGTTTATGTATCTCTTGGTACTTGGGCACTATGTTAGGGGCACATTTTCACCAGTACCCCGGGATTGAATAATTGAGAGCCCGCATTGGGAATCGAACCCGGGACCGCCGAACCAGTCAGTCGCTAAACCAACTGCGCTACGACGAGTTGTACCTTCTTGCACTAAGTAGTTACAGCATCTAAACCATTCTGTAATTCAACCGAGTCCCAGTCACATTTTATGCCCCTGTACAACATTGTATCATCAGCATAAACTATTACCATTTCTGATAGCCTTATGTTAAATTGGACATCACATATATCATTGATGTACGACAGGAACAAAAGATGGCCCACAACACTGCCCTGTGGCACTGCTGAGGTCACATCAATCCATTCAGAGTGGACACCTGAAACAACAACTTGTTGTTTTCTATAACTTAAAAATGCTGCTATCCAGTCTAAAACTTGATTACTAATAAAATTCGATTCGGTTGCACTCGATTTAAGGGCAAAAATGCAAATGATAAAACAAAATTTAAATGAATTAGCAAATAGCAAACAAAAAAGGTGTTTGCATAAAGATTACGCGCGACAGAAATGAAACTTCGTGTAGCATTCTTTGGCGGAAGAGGGAAAATTTCGAGTAATGCTTCATTCTTTGGATGACAGACAAACATGGCGGCCGCATTGAAGGGGTCTTCTAATTTTTACTCCGTGGAATTTTGCAGGCTAACGAGTTCCCCTTCCCCCGCCAAGAACCGCCGTCTATAGTCTACAATGTGTAATCAAACCTAACATAGACAGAGAAATGAAATATGACAATGAAGTTGATATATTTGAAAACCCTCATATAAAAAGATTCGTTGTAAATTTACCGCATAAGGCCTATCGGAATAAAGGCTAGCCTTTTCAAATAGAAATACAGGTGGAATTGAAGAAAAATTTGTGTCTTGAATAGATGCATTACTGGGTTAATTGCTTACGTGATTCAATAATTTATTTTTTGAAATAGCTGTAACGTGAATGAATTCACGGATGTTAGCTTGGACAATTCCGTGTGCAAAATAAGTGGGCAAGCATAACTAACCGGTGCTAGAAACGTTCTGCAGATGTAAGGTGGTTCGCATCATCTTATAAGCCTCCAAGAAACCCAGCGAATGGTTGGCCGCATCTGAAATGACAAGGGAAAGTGTTACCCGATTCTGCATTTTTTTTAAAGTTTTATTTCAGTGTTAAGAACTATTACAAAATAAGGAAAAAAATACATTATTCTTAATACGCATATTGCTCACCCTCACAACACGTGTGTGTTACCAGAGGGCGGCCAACTTACAATATCGTGAATGTCTGGTAACCCACGTTTGTAAGCAAATCAGTTATTACATTTACTCAATGATAATCAACCGCTTAATCACTAAGGCACATATGCGAGATTACTTGTCAACAACTGGAAATGGAATAAACATAATCAATCGAATGTAGTATCCTTAAACATGCATCAAAATATTATTAACTTAAATTTATGTCATAACATAGTTAATAACCAAATTATAGTGCGCCTCAATTGAATGCGAGTATTTGGCATCCGGACGGACACAAAAAGCTAATGGCGAATTTCGCCATTTTCGAACAGAAACTCGGACGAGACTACAGTGCTAAACTGGACCTCGACTCGACAGGTGGAACTAGATAAAACCTTTGGCTTTGGCGAGTCCATCAACGAATCGGTTGAAGTGGAGCTTGGCCTCTAGGGTGGCGGGAACCATTCGACGCGTGAGACAATCGTCACTCCGTGGGTGTGAAGGCTCAGCGCTCAAGCCGATCAGACCAACCTGTGACATTAACGGGAATAAGGACGATATTATCGCTCCCGAGGACAGTGAAAGAGTCCCAGTGAGTCAAGATAACGACAAATGAACAAACGATATTTGCGGTTTCCAGTTTCTTATTTTTATAAACAAAATCACCTCAATCACTCTTCGAAAGTCATTGAAAAATTATGTTTTTAAAACCTAGTTTACGACCGTTCAATAACTTTTTGAAAGGCGGGTTGGAAACAGCACTGAAATAAAATCCGTAAAGTGGCGCACTTGATAATTGATTTCGTGAATTACGATCGATAAATTTTCGAAAAATATCCAGTTCTGCATACAGCCGCAGATGCTGGGATCCTGTTCCACTCCACACCACCCCGAGTGGAATGGAAAGGGCGAGATATAGTAACATGCCAAGGTGCTGAAAGAGATGTTAATCAGAGGGCGGAATCATGGGTGTAGGGGTTACGCTCACCTGGTCAGTGTGCGAGAGCGATCCGACGATGTACTTGGCGACTGCCTTGGCGATAGCCAACTGGCGTGGACTGAGGGCGTTGCCATGATCAACCACGATGACCACGTATTTGGTCTGAGGCGACACGGTAGAGATGTACAGCTCCCTGAAACCCAAACACAATAGAAATAACTCAAGCGAGTTAAAAATTGCAATTGAAACGCACACAAACTGTTAAACTCTGTACTTTGTAGAAGTGCTGGGTCCAGAACTGCGCCGAACGTAGGACGTGCAAGCTCTTTATATGATCATATTTTAAATTACAAATAGAAATAGAAACACTGCACAATTTTATTTTGCATCACGCATCACGACGCATTTTCTACGAAGCTGTGATTTTTTTTATAAAGGTGCATGACTCAGATATTGCTTCTAGAAAGCTGGAAAAAACAAACAACTAAAAGCTAGGATCTGGAATCTGGTAGAGCATTGGGCCGGAAATCCAGGGGTCCGTGGTTCAACTCTCGATCTGAACGAAACTCTTATTTTTTCGCAATTACCAGTTCTAATTCAATTTGTTTGTTCTTCTTTCAACACGACATAGTATTTGACAGTTTGTCAGCAATACCAGTACATTATTTCATTTTATTTCACTGATGCCAAGTGAGTCTATTGAACACCCCTATCGCATACGCGATGTATGGGTGTTCTACGAATATATAACGCAAAATAAGGCATACTGTTTGCTGCCGATCAAATGGAAAATACAAAGGTTAAGTATCGTATATTCCTTATAAACATGTGAAAATAGTAAAATATTATAAAAGCGAGTTCGCCACTCGGTTAGTCTTCTTCATTCGGTCTGTCCCGAATTCACCATTTCCTATTCATATCATCCAGACGGCCTAACAAATCTTTCTCGTGAGTATGACGACAGCATAGTGTGACAACCAGCGTATAGCGGAGTCAGGGGATATGCCCGTGTCTGCTTAAGTTGACCTTTCCTGCCTGCATTTCGGGAGGCTTTCAGCTAAAATAAATGCGAAGTGGCGTAAGTATACAGGCTGGTAATTTGCGAGTGATATAGTGCAGTTAGTGTCGGTAGCTTAATTTTTTTTATTATTCACTGTAGTGTATATGACAGCAGGAGTTTCTGTACCCTTCATGGTGCTTAGGCACTATGTGAGGGGCACATTTTCGCCAATACCCCGGGATCGAATAATCGAGAGCCCGCGCCGCCAATCGAACCCGGGACCGCCGAACCAGTCAGTCGCTAAACCAACTGCGCTACGACGAGTCATACATTTGGTAGAGCAATGGGTCGGAAATCCAAGGGTCCGTGGTTCAACTCCCGGTCTGCACGAAATTATATTTTTCGCAATTACCAGTTCTAATGAAATAGTAAAATATTATAATAGCTAGTTTGCCACTCGGTTCGTTTTCTTCATTCGCTCTGTCCCGAATTCACCATTTCCGATGTCATAACAAATCTCATGAGTAGGGAATATTATTACACGATATTCTGCACTTTTATTCGGCATTTTCATCATTAACTTGTAGTTAACAAAGCTTCGACGGCATTAAGGGGTGTCGAGTGGCAGAGAGGTAGCGCGTTCGCCTCTTAGCCCGTGATCGCGGTTTCGATTCCGGCCGACACC
>JAQGBY010008943.1:0-10118 GCA_034698785.1 Mycogona germanica
TGCGGTACATAGTTAGTTTTTAAGGCGCTGCCTATATTCTACTATGGTACAGTTAACGATATATCATATTTTTTAATCATGTGTATGTTGAGAGTTTCTTTCAAGTTCTCAATAAAAATACACTGGAACACTTTTGATAATCTGTGCCCTGGCTCGTCCACTTAATGCTCCCCTTTCCCTGAAGGTGGCGCTGGGTGTGAGTGGTGGAAAAGTACGAAAAACGAGAAAGGGGAGAGAGGTTGCAGAGAGAGAGAGAACGAGAAGAGACAAAAAAAGGTAGACGACGAAAGAAGGCGGCCAAGAAAAAAGCAGAGAAAAAAATGGTGGGGGGGGAGGAAGAACTGCCAGAAGCGAGGGGTTCTCTGGGAGTGGTGGGTGGAAAGAGAGGAAGAAAAAATCTCAGGAAAATGGAAGATGGAAAAGGAACGGTGGGAAGGTGAGGTGGTAGGTGGTGCATACCGAATGAGATGCTGGACTCATGAAATTAAAATATACACTCGAGAACTTTGTCCAATAACAGGATTCAAAAAGAAGTTTTGAACTGTCCTTATTGGACATCTACTCGACAATTTTTTGTTGGGAAAGCACCGATCAAAAATTTAAATTATTATTTCAGGGTAAATAAAAAATTAGGGGTTTACAAGTGAATTTCAAACATCTGGCGAAAGATGACTGACCCATTAATAGTAGAAAAAGTTCAATTGCGATTGCGGCAGTTAAGCAGGAAAAATATCGATACGTATCGATGCCAATACATTGCCATTCATCGAAAACGTTTTACCAATGCGCTTCACGGTACAGAGGAGCGGCTAGGAGTAGGCCAGGAGTAATATAGGAGGTTGGTGCCCACCAGCACGAATCTCACCTTTCGGTTGGTGAACGGGCGGACCCACACATTGACCACCAGCGACCCGGCTGACCCGACCACCTGGCCAATCAGGTGCCGCTCCCGGGTCACGGGTCGACGTAATTGCACCACAACGGGTTGCCATGGGCACATCACCCTCCTCCTCTTCCTCCTCCTCCTCCTGCGCTCGCCAACGCTCCACCAATCAGCAAGCAGGCTCTAGCTCCGCTCCCCCATCACCCTGATAAAAGTTGAAACGCCAACGCCCCCCCCCCTTCCAATTCCATTCAAACCCCACCTAACCCAACCCACCATCCTTTCCCTCCACCTTCTAATGCACTTGTCCCTCGTATCGTCCTATATAGCTGTTACGAAGTCCCGTTTTGTAAGAGTGAGTTATTAATATCGCTGTTAAATTGTTGTGAGTTAATTTTTAAAAATTACAATCGTGATCAGAAATTGATAATTTGCTTTCTCAAATCTAATGTGAAGTTCGAAATCGTCGCTTGCCGGCCGTTTTGAAATGAAACAACGGTCGGTACATTTTAAATTATAGAATGTGGATCTTTTACAAAATGTTTTGTGTAACATTTAGATAAACCTTATGTGTCCACTTTAGGAAATTCTATGAACAGGTTGCGCACAAGATGTTTCTGTTGGCATGTTCGCTTCTGAAGCACTCTTTTTTTAGCACTCATGAACTGAAATTATGTTTAATTTGAACAAGCGACGTTTGAAAAAGTGTTCTCAAAAAGCAATTGTTTGACAATTGAAAATTTCATTTAAAAAAAGACAAAATACGTTATCCGAAGCAAACTTTGAAAGAACGAAGTTTTTTTTTTAGAACCACACCAAACCAATCGAAAAATCCAAATGAAAAACAACATCATTAACTTGGACGCTACCAAATAGTTGACTCCATTTCGCAGAGCTGCAATTGAAGCTGTTGTTGTCGTTCGCCTACAGAGGGCGGCACGGTCGATAACAATTCGACAGAGTTGCCCGTTGCTCAACACACACACACACACACACCTCCACATGTACCCGAAATGGGATTTGGACGTCAGCACGGGGGGGAGGAAGGGAGAGGGTGGAGTGCGTGGGCGTCAAAGAGCGAGGCGACGTCCGATCAACCCCTCCCTTTCCCCCTTCCCTCCTCTTAACCCCCCTCTGCCAACCAAACTCTGCTCGACACTGTCTCTCACGTACATAGAATGGAGGGAGGGGTTATACCCGGGGGTGGGTCTTTTAGATTCGGAACGCTCGGCCTCGATCCATGTTCCCCTGTCATTCGAAAAGCCGAGCGCTCGGCAGCCGGGCAACCAGAGGGCGCATCCGGCTATCGATCGCAGCGCCACCCACCGGACCGTACGGGTCGCCCAACCCCGCTATAATATCGCTCAAAGTTCGCCGTGGCACTCGGCCAACAGTGGCGGACGATCGAAACGTCCAAGTCGCCACCTGACGGAGGATGCAGCCAACTCCTGTGGGGCGACACGAATTTCGGCCATTCCCATAGCGACCCAAACGGCACTACGAGAGAATGTTGGTCCAAAGACGGAAAAGGTCTAGAGAGTATACTTCAAATCACTATCCTTCCCCAAAACCATAATTAATTTTTATCTGGTGTCACTTCGTCCGACACTATCTTTAGAGCCATTTATGGACGAACCTGGGGCCACGTTGCAGTTAAAACTGCAAAGCGCACTGACTGCCCGATTATGACATCACGAAAACCGGTAAACGTCACAAAATCAGCCAATCTCTTCGCTCCCAGGGAGGCGACCTTGTAATTTCGCCTACCCTAGGCTGCCTAAAAATTGGATCTTTTACGCGTCCCGATATCGTACAGGCACGGGTCACGTTTGACCTTCATTCCAAAAGAATTCGTGAGAAGAATCTTACCCGAAAAATTCCGAAGGTGTCGACCGGAATCGAAACCACGATACAGGCATAGATAGCATGCACGCTAACCATTACGCCACTCGCCACCTCTCTCCATAATTCCAACTGCAGGTCGAAATTAGGCTTCTTGCAAGCGCCATGCCAAATCAGGTGATCAATATTTTTTCTATGAAAAATAGCCAAGATGCTCTCGTCATTTCCGGTTGGTCCGGAAACGATTAACCCGTTTGGCTACGGATCACGTGGCAGTTGGTTTCGAGCCCCTGAAAACTTTTCCTCCATTGGATGTATACATGTATGTGTGTGTGTGTGTTAGTGGAGTTTGTGGTGGAGACTGAATTTATTTTATGTTCATATGTTTGTATATCATGTATTTATTTTTCAGTTGAACGACAGAAACAATTTCAATGCACAGAGTCTGATCAATCGAAGAAAACTATTTTATGACATCCGTGTGGCGTCACAATATGAAGATGGAGAAAATGTTTCAACCTGTTATGAACCAATCGTATAAATCGTCCATCAAACAAGTAAGTCCATGGTGACCGTCTATAGCTGAGAATTCCCATTCAACCTCCTGTGCCAGCAGCGACGAGGGCGCCATCTTGCCGCCGGTATATCCATCATTTCCCCTTCATCCCCCCCTCCATTCCACCACCCCCGCTCCACCACTTAAAAAGCACCCCCCACCGAACCAGCCAATACGTCCACTATATAGCAACCAAACGACGCGCCACCCACGAATCAAAGTCGCCCACATGTGATCCAGGAGAGCACGCCTGTCTCAGAGTGATGTGCCCACCAACCGCCAGGGCCGCATTGACTGCACAGCGCAAATGACGTCAGGGGGGAACTACCAAATTTGATTGGGCCGAAAAACTGAGTATCACAGTTGTAACGCCAAACCTTACGAGGAAAAATAAACTTGTTTTTCATCTAGATAGATACACACAATATGACGCAGATATCGTCTTTTGACCAAAAACAGTGTCACCGATTGTTGAAACTATTTCTCGATGTTACTTTCACCAAACGCCAGACTGATAGCTTAATGAACTAGAAAGCTCTACAGCAACACGATTTCAGTTAAATGCAACCTATTTTGTTGCAGTTAATTTGTAAAAAGGACAACAATTTCCAAACTTTTGAAAGACGTTTGACATATTGTGCTTAGTTGGCGTATTTGAAAAATACCACTCATTTCAGCGTACAAATATTTTCTATTAGAAACGTAGAAAAACGAAAAATTGTAGGAAAACATGATAAATATGAGAAAGTAAGTTGCCATTAAAATTGAGAAATTTCTTGCATTTCAAAGTTTATTTTTGGAGAGAAATCGGGGCCCACAACACCGTAATCCGACCCAGGTCAAGCGTGCGCGCAGACACTCTCTTTCCCTCCTTGGCTCAATCCACCTTCGCCGCCTCAACCTACACCCACCTTAGAAATTCCCCTTCGTCAGTCTTTGCGCTAGTTCGGTGTCCAGCGACTTGGGTCACCACACTCTTGGTCCATCTCTCTCTCACACACATACACACACACGCACTCTTTCAAGAGAGATGGCTTTTCCATTCCACCGAAGCATCCACCAACCACCATGTCCCCGAAGGCACAGCCGAGCATGCATGCAGAAGAGAGCGGACCGACCAGCCAACAATTATCCTCCTGTGAACCACTGCCACAACGGTTCGAGACCCCTCAAAATTGTGCCGCCATTTTGTCAAAAGCATTTTCGACAACTTTGCAAGGAATTTAGTGTGGCATTATTTTGTCTGCAACAGATTCTGTTGAGCGATTAGGTTTTTTAAATGCTTGCAATTAAAGGGATACATTATCTTCTATAACTGAAAACATATTTACAGAAATCGAAACACATTTTCAAAATTTTTAATTACGAGATTTTAATTTAATTTTTAAAATTCACTGTAGTGTAATAATTATCACTACAGGATTTTCTAAACCATTATTAGTGCTATTTTGAATTTCGGAAACCACTTCGAAAAGAATTCAGGGATGTTTTCAAGATTTCGACACTTTTTTCGAAATTCTGACACCATTTTTGGCCAAGTTTCACCAAGTTTGGTAATATGAAAGCGAGAGAAATGAAACACGGATGGGTGGTGCTCCTTATTTTTCTCGCCAACAAAGACGCACTTGAGAAGACATTTCAGACAGACGTAGCATCCTAACAGGCCAAAGTTTAACAAATTTCCAAAGTACTCCTCTAATAAGGAGACAGACATAGACTGACTATGACCTTGTCGAAATTTAGTTTTAGAAGGGTCACGAAATTTAAATTATTTTTCGGACTTAGGCGCCTTTTCAGAATTCAGTCACCGCGTTGGGAAAAGAGGCACCTAATCCTCTTTATCTCTCGATGTATTCCATTCCAGTCTACTTTCTCGGTTGTAAGTCTCGCATCTGAGGAGGATCTATTTTTTCTCAGCGAGCGAATTCTCAACCCATCAACCCCCTCCTGCGTCCGAAGAAGCAGCTCCTCCCCCCGCCGGCACGTCAGTGACATCCTCTCCTCTTCCTCCAAGGCTCCAACCGAAGCAACCACCTAGCCCTCACTCCAACGTCCGGTCAACGCCAGCCAAGCATCGAGAGCGAGAGAACGTGAGGTGGCGCGTCGGGCGTTTGAGATCCGAGTCCACCACCGCCCCGATGCCATCGATCGCCTTCCCCGCATGGCACATGAACTGGGCATGCGCGAAGTACATATAGCTCTGCGTGTCTTGTCCCTTTTCACCCCACCCCCTCCTGCTCCCCAACCAATCCCACTCGTCTCACCCCCATATCCCCTCCAATAATATCCCATCGCCCACATCGCCGGCAGCGCCCCCTGGCCTTCTCTCGTGCCCCCACTCGCCTTCCAAGCCAACTTTTGCTCAGGCGGCGTCTCCTGGAAGTTGGGCGCAGATTGTGGTATGACCTGGGCTAAGGCGCGAAAGTCTAGGGGTGGATAATGGCCAAAAATAAACAATCGATAGTGCTATCGATGATGATTTATGCACAAAAGTATCAGTTTCCAGAAATCACAATGCGAAGACAATTTCTGGTCTGAAATGTGTCCTTTTTAGTTCCTAGCCCTCTTTGAATCATCGTGGGAGTCCCGATGCAGAAACAAGGCAACTCTCACTCCGACCAAAAACGTTTATTTGCATATTGAAAATGTTTCAGCAAGTATAGAATTGACCTTACGTGGCAAACGTGAAACGTGTCTTGAACAAATGAAATGAAAAATAAAAATGTAAATATTTCAATATAAATCATTTTTGTTTCGAATTTTTACATTTGAAAACTGAAACTGAAAGACTTTGTCTCTGAAAAAAGTGGGGAAAATACCTAAATAATTGAAGTTTTTTTTAATTTGTTCAATTTTTTTGAGTTTGATTAAAATATAACTTATTTTTGCAAATTAATCGGCAAATTGAAAAAACGAAAAAAAATCTCCCAATCCAATACGCGGGCTCAAAAAAATTCCGAAAGAGCGATCCGTTGAGAATGTTTATCCTTATTAAATTTTTTAAAGATGGCTTTAGGATGATTTCAGAGGTTAATTTTTTCTCGGTCTGATGAGCATCCTTGCGCGAGCTTCTCTGAAACACCGCAACTTGACGAGGACAGCAATCGGGAATACTGTAGAGCTGCGCGGCCACGTTCCCCCGGTCGTAGAACGGGTCGCATTCAGTCCGCCATACAATTGCACCATTGCGCCAACCGCCAAATTTTCCCTCTATTCCGTTGCTGGGCGTCGCGAAACAGGTGTTGTCATGACTTGCGCACTGCGCCATAACGACAGCTCGAACAAAGTACAAAACTTTGTGGTGGGGTTGGCTCATCCCACCCCTCCTATACACCTCCGCACAACCGCTCCCCCCCCCCTTTCCCAGTATCTCTACCCCCTAGACGGCATTACCAGCCCCTTCTCCATTCCCCCAAGTTCCAAACAGATAGCACAGCATCCTTCTTGTTGAAGTTTCATTTCTTGCACAACCCACACACACACAACCTCCTCATTAACCCACTCCCCCTCCCGCGAACACCACCTCCTTCCCTCGACAATCCACATATCTTCAGAGTCGACCCCCAGTCAGTGCCCCGAGTCGTCATTACCCTCGCCCCACCCACACACCCCCAACTCGTATATTTTTCCTTTACCCCCCTCGCTTTCCGCCAGGAGGCATCGCCACCCCCTCACCCACCCAACTGGTACTTTTATCCGCCACGTCCCATCATTCCCACCCTTTTCTTCCTTCCCTCTATTTTTATTTTTTGTCCTGCACCCAAAAACCCGTGGCTAAAACATAGTCTCTGGTTGGCTGGGCTCAATTTCGTTTATCCGAACTCCCGTTTTCCTGCAGATCCCCCCCCCCCTCCGTCATCACATCACACCCACACCAACGATGTGAGTCAGATTCCATGACCTGGTTGCAATTCCAGCATTTGAGAACCTCAGCTTGTAAAACAAAAAATGAAAACCGACATAAATTCAACGACAATATTTTCTGTTCTGGATTCTTTTCGGCAGCGCGAAAAGGATCCAAAACAGAAAATGTTGTTGTTGAGCTCAAGCCGGTTTTCATTTTTTTTTTTTGCAACCTGACGTTCTTAAAAATTCGGATGCAGTTAAGGAATTTCTGGAATGTCGGCTCCGTCCAAGCGACTTCTCGGAGCACTTTTGGACAGAACATGTTTACATGGTGGAACCATTTCACGTCTAAATTTATTCATAGGATACTGCTTTGGGCCCATAGCGCTCACCAGCGATGAAATATTTCAATGCACCAGTCCATCGTCTAAACGGTGTTTTACACATTTGTCCGAGTGGATAAATAATACTAAATTATTTTAAAAAATCGAAATACAGACTCAACAATATTGACTGGATAAAATATTCGAATTACAAACATCGAGACTGTTAAGTTCTCGTTTACTGTAGATGACGCCATGACCACCAACCGACCAATTTCAACAATGTCAAATGAAATAAGATAGACAATCGAGCCTGCCTCTCACAACGGAATTTTGTACGGTTAAACGACTGTAGCTATACGCAATTCCTGCCCCCTTGCGATATCTCCTTCTCCCACCATTTCCCCACCCTCAAGGCCGCAACCTCCCGACGCGCCCACATCCTCCCAACGCGTCTCTTTGATTCCCGCCCCCTCGCATGAAAACTTCATTCTCTCAGGAAGGGGGAAAAGAAAAGAAAAAAGCTGCCATCATATTTTTTTAACTTTATTTTTGGAAAAGATTAAAGCGCCCCTCCAAAAAGGAAGCAACAAAAAGTGTTACAAAAAAATCTCTGCTGCTTTAGCGAAATTGTTGGCAATGGTGCCAGATAATTTTAGTTTGTCAAAAAATAAAAATAAAAAAATGAAAAAAATTACAACAATAGGCAATGCCAGATGCGATAAACGCTATTTAAAATGATGCCCATATCAAATTCTTCTCACGGATCTGCATTTCAGTAAGCCTGGTCATATTTCAAAATATGGAAATATTTTCTCCAATTTCGTTTTTAAGGCTCACATTCTGTTTCCAAAAAAATAGGTTTCATGTGAGCACAAATATGATCATGAAAATAAAAGTAAATCCATAAAAAATATTCCATATCGCTTAGTCAGGACCAACTTGTACAACCTGGGTTATCTCATCCTAATTTTAATTGCACGCATTATTCTCTGACCCCAAAAATATGCTTTCGCAGGTTGCTAAAAAGATTCGACGTGAGGTGAAACATATTTGCAACTGACAATGTTCCCACACCCGAAAAGAACATGCTGTACATGTACACGACCCGAGCAACAAAACAAACAGGTAAGCAACAAACCCTCAAGAAAAACTACCAAAGAAAAGTAGAAATGGGGACGAGCGGGGAAAAGATTCATTGCCTTTATACCTCCCCCAAGCTGTCTGACCCCTACGAAAACAACTCCCATTCCTCCTCCTTAACAACCTTAATTTTCCACCTTCATTCCAGCCGCTTTGTTGGAGGTAGAGAACAAAAAAAAAGCAAAGTTTATTGCCATTCATTTTTTGTTTAAAAATTCAACACACATATATGTACTTGTGTGGAGACCTGTTCTTTAAAAGCAAATGCAGAAACACAGTTCTTTTCAAAGTTTATGAATGCCATTTTGGCGTTCATGGTTTTTGGCAAAGTAGGTAACTTTACATTCGCATTGACTAGATTTGCGGTCGCTAACTTTGTGTCGCAATTAGTCTACCACTGAACCACCAATGACTTCTTATGTCGCAATCGAGACGATTTGCCAACTGTATTTGCATGACTGTAACAGAAACCAGAACGTCCTTGCGTGGCATCGACGCGCACAAATCAACAAGTGGTTCTATTCGCAGTCGGCATCCCGCAATGGCATCAGCGCTTTATTAATTAATAACGACAAGCACTTTAGTCTGTCACAAGGACAGACAATAGGGAGGCGCCGTGATCGCGGTTTCAATTCCCGGCTGCGAATTCTAAATTTTTTCCGGCGAGAACAATTCTTGAACGTGCCTTTCTTAGGATTAGAAATACAGAGTGTATAACGCAGGTGTTTGGGGTCGTCACTGTGGACGACAGCACTAACGTCACACATGTGACAAGGGAAAGGGATCTCGAATCGACGTGAGTGAATCAGATCTAGCAGGTGCTGCTCTTTGGGGTCGTCCCCAATGCCGTGCAACCCCGTGTTGCGAGGCAATCACACAATACATCGACCAGACTATGTATGTTTTATTAGTTTTCATTGCTATTTTCAACAAATGCTTTTCCGTGAATTATTTGGTTTATTTTCAGTTGTCGTTTAATATCACATTTAAAAAAATAATAATACCGTTTGCCGTTTACACAGAATTATCAAATCCGATTTAAAATTGGTCATGACGTTTCATTAAGCGATTTTCATATCCAGATGATCCGTCTCAAAAACGAGATGCGCGCCGACGAATCCATATTTTGGATTGTCACGGACATTACAAATACGTTTAGCTAACACAATCGTTTGCAGATTGCGACGAATAAGAGACGTTAAAGAGATTCGACCGCTATGAAAAAGGCATATCCTATAGAGCTGTACATGAGTCGTTCCTGTAATAATTGTAGCAAGGGGGAGGGAGGGGGGGAGAGAGGGGCCAATGGAGCGCAAAATCTCATTTCGAAAAACATCTGTTTGCCTAGATGGGTGAGGTACGGTACGACCAGTCGTCCGCCCTGCCTCAAACAATGGCGATGGATTCGAGCCATTGAAGCGCATGCAACCGCCTACAATAATATTGAGTATATTGTCACGGCCCTGCCCACCCTCGTGGCCTGCCAACTCACAGCGCCTTGGCCGCCTATGGCCACACCAGCAAA
>JAQGBY010008944.1:0-10118 GCA_034698785.1 Mycogona germanica
TGTTTAACTTTGTTTTAAGCGATCTTGTAGCCGTTCACCCTGAGTTCGCGTCCAGCGAGTCATTCAATTCTAAATATAAATATTAATGTCAGAAAATACCATACATTAATTGAATTAAGATCAAAAAAGATAATATGATATGAATGTGATGAGATAACCTTTCAGAGATTTCTTGCAGGATGAGGGTGATTAAAGCTTCATTCGAGATTTACGAATACAGAACTTACTCATATACTCATATTGCTTAAAATTGCTATTATATATATTATTATTTAAAAATAGGGATATGTCATCAAAATCAATATTAAAATCGTATTTATCAGTGAGGATTATTTATCAATTCTTAGTCACTAGCATAATATTTGATTTCTCTGCTCAACCATTAATAAATTTGACGGGATCAACTTAAACATTTTTCGATATGATATGATGATGCTCATGTCTTTTGTATTGACAAGCGCAAACTGCTGATTTCAAAAAGAGATAGAGAGAGAGCTCCATTTGAAATATATATGCTTGAAAAATATACTCTCACGTCACACACACACATCAAAAATAGGGAACTGTATTTTCACACGCGTGTTCATAGTCGTCATCGAAATTTTATCTTCGCGCCATTGGCCAGAATCATAAAAGCGTGTTCGCGCGGAATTAATCCACGCTAGATTGAGTCGTGACACACGAGGTTTGAAAGTTGTTTTTTTCCGTCTCTCAACGCAACCGCTGCACGGTGTTGCTGGACGGCTGGACGGTGCTGGGGTGGGGGGCTCTGTCTCTCGTACGATCGGGACGCGACTCGGCCGGGGCTGTGTTCCGCTTGGCCGATGACGGCCGCTTAAGCACCAAGATTTACAGTTGAGCCGAGTTGGTGTCGACTGTCACGGGGTAAGTTGGCCGATCAATCACTCGCTCGGCCGTTGTCCTGTCCGCGAATGTACGGACGGTCGACAAAGACGCCAGAGACCGTGTGCCAAGGAGGAAAAGATGGGCGGTGGAGGTGGGAGGGTTAAAATGTCGGAGGGGGTGTCGGAAGAGAAGCGGGGTGGCCATCAGGACACATGAATAAGAAGTCATACGGCGATACTTCATGAATGCGTTGTGGAGTTGTATCGTGTATTTATCTTCCTTAGACCTCCCCTCTCAAATTAATAAGATTTTAAGAATTTCAACAATAATATATGTATCTTTTTTAAAAACCAAAACTACTTTTTCAGGGATGAATATACACTGCAGGTGTCATTGTATATCCACGAAGTATACCTCTCTATAATAAAAAAAATCATCGGCGCCAACTACTGTATTGGTAAAAACAGCTGAAATGATATTTGCTGATTTGAACGAAGTCAACTTAATAAAAAAGTGATTTTTCAACTGTAGTATTTTTCAGAAATGTTGCACCATTTATTACCTCTGCGGTTTCTGTACATTGTAATTGATACAGGTAAATACTGGGTCGGAGGCATTCCCAATATTCCATTTCCACAGTTCAGAGTGTCTTCATTTGACGTCGGATGGTCTTATTGGGATAAACAGTTTGGTTGGTGTGCGCCTAAAATATGTCGATTTTAATATCCATCCTATCACAATTGGTGCTACATGCTGCACATTGATATCGACGTGTAACACATTTTTCCTCCCGTCCGTTATAGTTTCGCTTGATATAGACGTGTCAGCTAAAAGAGGGCCCCTGTCCTGTCCATGTGTATAGACGCAGTTGCTTTTCATATTGGTAATGTTGATGCGTGACCTATACTCGTTCTGTCGTTTTCCTTCTCCATAAACCCGAATTGGCAGCCTTTGTAAACATCGTCTATGTGGGGGCTGAAAATGGCCCCGGTCTATACTATTTGTGTCACCACTCATCAAATATCTAAGAAGGTTTTCTATTTTTTTTAAATATAGATGTCGCCAGTCGTCAGCTGACACACAGTTCGACATTATCCTTAGCCTTCTGACGGGACCTTCAAGCAATACACCAACATTTATCACGAAACAGGATGGATTTGCAATATCCGTACAAAGTAGGTCTATTTAATGTTTATTGTTTTTATTTTTTTAAAATCAGCGCCATTATAGCATTAGTAATTTAAGGCTTGTTAAAATATTAGATTATGTTCCTGCACGAAAGAATGCGCTCATCACCTCAACGACCGTTTTGCGTTGTGAAAGTTAATTGTCGAGATTTATTAATGCTGGTAATTAAATAACCACAAATATAGAGTGGTACACGCCAATTAAATAACCGTTTATTAATTCCGTAACCAAGTAGCAGTGTCTGAACATTTCAGATACCAAACATTTCAGATGTCAAATAAATTTAATTTTGTTGCGCTATAATAGAAAAAACCCATTTCAGGTTTCTGACTCATCCTCAGCCAATCTTCAGAAACCTGCTGTGTTTAAAACACAGTAGCGCCTCTGTTGGCGGAAAATGTCGATCGCCCACCCTCGACCCCCGCGCCGAGACTTTCGCATCAACACTGTCTCATCGTCACGTGGATAGTTCCCGTGACAATGTGCTTATAACTGTAAAGGCATTTCTGCTTATTTGCGCCGCGCCAGATAGCTGTCAGTCGACCGTTGTTGAGTAGAAAGAAGAAAAAATATGATGAAAAAAATAGACGTCGCACCAAGGTGAGGGTGGTCTCTTTCTTCCACTCTCAAAGTGAGCCCGCGTATGTATGTACATGCACAGTCTTTGCAATATGTGTAGACGAGTATACTGTAGCGAGTAACCAATGAAAGGAAGGTGGAAGGGTGGTGGTGGTGGTGGTGGTGGCGGCGCTGAACGCGGGGAGGCGCGCATGCTTGTAATATTCTTTTTCTCCAAAAGTTAGTTGACATCTTCATAGAACGAAATTCGGTCGCTGAAAGACACGGAATGTCATTTTATTTACGCCTTAATGGTGATCGTCGTGGGGGGGCCAAAGCAGACCTGAACTCTTAACTGTATACATGTATGGGGAGCCCTGTAGAAACTCCTACTATGTAGTTAGCGGGTTTTCTTTGTTGTAAAATTCAGCCTTAATTTAAGAAGAATAAAGATATTTTTACGGTGAAATTGAAAATTAGGGGTCACTTTTTTTAAAGGACAATTTTCGATATACACTGTACTTGCATAACATATTTAATTCGAACTGTTCAGTTTGCTATATCTGAACATAATTCGCCAAACTAAATTCGACTGACTATTTTCATTGCCTTTATATCGAATTATATTGTTTTAATAGTGGTACAAAATATAATCAAACATTGGTTTAGGCTACGTGTGACTAAAAATAATTGACAAACGGTCCTCATGAACATAATGAAAACCAGGCAACGAAGTAAGTTATTTAATACAATATTGGATACACCAACCACTATCAGTATTACAAATTTATGTCCTTTCAAATGCACAGTAGATGGGAATTTGTATAGGGAAGCCTATAAATTGCCGTGCATGTTTTATCGGCAAAACTGATGAGAGCTAAATGCGTAGATAGGACGCTTTGAAACTGTATGCATTTTCGTTGGAGGAAATATCGATCGGCGTCATGTACAGTATATATCGTGGCTTCATCTTTAAATTAATGCGCCGTATATATATATATACAGTATATATAGGACCTATACATCCACTTGCGTTTGGCTGCTCGCAGCTCTTCGACGCTCTCGAGCGCATAGAGTGCGCAGTTTCCATCAGCCAGTTATATACGAATATATACTGTATATATGTACATGTATATAGTTCATCCTCCTGAACTCGCCAAATAATCTTCGCAGTATAAGTCTTCCACATAAAAGAATGTCAAAACAAGAAACCTGGATTATCTTTCCAATTCATCTTTCCTTTTGTCAGAATTGTTGACACAGAGCATGATTTCTAAAACCGATATTTGGAGGCTGCTATGGGCACCGACAACCGTTATGTGGGCACTCTTAAGAGGCTCCCTATCCTAACTACTCGTATAAGCAATATACAGTCGATGTACATTTCCGTCTTAAACATGGTGATGATTGAAATTTGAAATCGATTAGAATTATTAGAAGAGATTTTGAAGGGCGTCTTGGGTTTAAATATTATGAAGGGGTGAGTATGGGACATCGCCAAAATTATGATTATAATTATGTTTTTAACAACAAACCTTAACGGGGCGAATTTTTATTTTATTAAATGACTTAACGACGAAACATTCAGAACACTCGAATATTAAAATAAAGAATGAAGATGAAAAACGATAATAACGACAATTTCTTAAAATGTGATATTTTCTACAAACAAAGCAGACATACAAAAATAAAATAATTTATTTTGCTGCACAGGAAACTAGAACACTGATAAAAGACATTCGTGTAATACGGCAATATTGTTGAAATATAATTTCTGAAAATACTGAAATGTAAGCAATGCATCTTTTGCAGTGCAGATATGAAAGGAAAAAAGCAATATCTTAGCGATTTTGGCGTGGACTATTTAAGTAACCAGATTATCGTGAACGATATCATTAAACAAAAAGTTCAAGTGCAGGCCTATCTATATCCTACATGACTGATATGGCGAACATACAATTTCGCGTCGTGACTCGTGACGTCAGAAGAAGCACGCGTGCTGACTGCACTCTAGGAGGTGCGGTGCGCACGCTAGGTGGCGCTCTGTATACAGTCATTTTCTGTCGATGCAACGAGCAGATTCCAAACTTGAGTTGACAGCAGCGAGTCTGTCTGCACATCTGCCAACGGTCTTTGAGGGCGAAGCAGAGCACGAGAGAAATGTATAAGGGGGCTGGAGGGAGAGGAGTGGGTGAGATGGGTGAGGGCGTATGAGGAGGAACTCTGGATGTTGCAGAGTCACCGTGACTCACGTGCGAATCTCCGATCGCTGCACGACATCACAATCCTGAAACCACATAGACCTATATGTTCGCCACTATCAAATCCTCCTTGGGCCACTGGTTCCCAACCAGTACCGGACATTGAAAGAGAAGCGAACGCAAAAGTTATACAATAATCAATTTTTCTATTTAAAATGGCTATATCACTATTTTTGTATCAAACACAGACACCAAGAAAATTTCCCATTTAGTCAGACTACTGGGTTATTGGACCATCTGTCACGGGGCAATGGGCCCTTCAACACTATTAAAAAAACATTTTCCAGACTAGAATAATAACACAATGCTTTCCAAGCATGTGCATTTTTCATTTGCTCTCAGAATATACATTTGTAATTGTCTGTTTGTAGTTTAAGTTAGGGCAGCGGAAATATAACTTGTTTCTAATTGTGTTTAAATTTATTTTTAGACTTTGGGTGTATTTGTTTGACAGTAAGTGAGTGAGTGAATCGTGGTCGTTTCCCAGAATTTCGTAATCTCAACGTCAGCCATATTTTTCTAACAAAGTACGAGTACGTAAAAAAAATAGTGTCCTCAAAAGTGCGTCTCAGGGGGATATTTGTGCAGCTCAATTCCGTTCCGGCCCTGTAGCTCATTCCGTCGTGTTGAATTTAGTCACTCTCTGATTCCAGCTTAGCTGCTGATACGTCTGGGCGATAAACAGTCGCCTCAGACACGGACGAATACATCCTCTTTGTCAATATTGGTGACCGTTGCTTTTTTAAACACGCCTTCGATATTCTTGCAAAAGACCGCAAGACTACTGTCCAACATGAGGCGAGCGCCTCTTTCGTTGACGAGCGCTGACAAAAATGATTATGATGCGGCACATCAACTACAGACCTTCTCAAAGTGCTCTTGAATCTAATCAGTTGAAAATAGGCTCCCCCATTTCTCCAGTAAATGATTTAGTTCGATAGAGATAATGACGTCAAACGTTTAGCATTTCTCAGAACCTTCCGGTCTGCATTCTGAATAAAAGAATACACTCATTTCTATTTCGTAAAATACCATGGGATATACTCACAAAATGACGTGTTCTCCAGGATTAACCCAAATGAGAGCGATTAGATTCGCCGCTTCTATATTGATGGTTAGCTTCACCGCATTGCGCTTGAGCACTAAGTGATTGCTATATAATCAGTGGCAGCAATTAAAAATACGAATCTGACATATTTGTTTGTTAAGGAGGTCCTCCAGCGTGTTCGCCCTAAATCTCCCCCACCGGGGACGACCCGGTAATTTTGCCTATCCCAGTATAGATTTTTAATCCAAGTGTCGGGCCAAATAGTTGACATAAGGAACTGTTGGTTCTTGACTGTAGACTTTACCCCCACCCTAGCATGAGTTACTCAGCACAGCTGATTCCGTGTCTGGCGCACGGCGCGGCGTTCGGCAAGCCCAGTAGCCGGGGGGGAGTCAATGAATTTTTAAAGCTCGGTCCAGCGATTGTCCGTCAGTTTGTCACAATTTACGAGACCATTTTTAAATGTCATTTTCGTTGGCGTCGGTGACGTGGGCGCTGCGGCGGCGGCGTCAACGATGGCGATCACGGGGCGATAGAGCGAGCTCGAGGAGTGTGTGGGGTGAGCGAATGACTTTTCTTCCCGGGGCAGTCTGGCGCAACTCGACCGACGGCCTCGGTTGGCTATTTAGCGGCATTAGTGGTCGGGGATCGAGGGTGCGTCGTAGTATGGACGGAGAGACCCCGGGTGGAGACGACGAACATCCCGGCGTGGCGACGTGTCTTTTGCTCGAGCGTGAGTGAACCGTATCCGCCTGAGAGCCGAGTCCGGATCGACTTTACTCTAATCAGTTATATGATTTAAGATGCGAAATAATAGACGTCGAGTGGTCGAGGAGATAGCGTGTTTTCCTCGCGGCCCGTAATCGCGGTTTCGATTCCGGCCGATATCTTCGGAATTTTTTGGGCAAGAAAAATTCATTCCTACGCCTTCTTTCGGAATAGAAGTCAAATCATGACCAGTACCTGTACGATATCGGGACGTTAAAGATCCATTTCCTAGGCAGGCTAGGCTAGGCAAAATTTCCAGGTCGCCTACCTAGGAGCGGGTGGGGGGTTTAAGATGTTCGATCAACGGTGAACCTCCTTAACAAACATTGTTTTAAGATGCGAAGTAAGATTTAACACGTTGTTAGGTATATCATGTCGTGAAAAGACAGGACAAAGGCAACCTTTCCTTTCAGCGGTGCAAAACAACTACTTGAATGTATATAATTATTTTTAAGTAAAGTGGAAATATTTTAGACAGTGACAACAGTGTATTTAATATAATTTTTTCGATAAAAAGATTGTTAAAATTTGATATTCGTTATCACTGTATTTTAATATAATAATTAATTTAATTAATAAAACAATGCGAAATAGTTTTCCAAAATTATTATTGTTGAATAATATTTTGAATAATATATTTTCCGTGTTCATCTGCAGCCGTATAAGCTTCTAATTACATTATTTTCTTAAGTAAAAAAAATGTAATGATGAATGCGGCACTGTAGGCAAGAAATGAAATGTTTTATTCAAATCTCATCTCGCACTTGGATTACGATTGCGGGTCTTGAGTGGATGACGCTGTTCCATTCCGCACGTGCAGAAGCGACGGCGGGGCGAGTGCCGGATTCCGCTAAGTTGGCTGGAAGTTGATGGATTTCCAGTTTGGGGCTCTGTTGACGCCGACCGTTTTACTCGCAATTTATCTTTTTCAAGTCGAGAGAGAGAGAGCTGTTGTGTCGTGATCCGCCCGCGCTCCTCCACTCGGGTTGTGCGGGCTCGGTTTGGCACCGCAGCAAACGGCTCTCACAAAGTGCATACTTTGTCAAACCCTCGTGGTTGTTGGTGTTCAGGGTGGCCACACATACGATTTATCTCACGGAATAAAAAAAAACAGGGACATCCGATGTCTGATGTCTTCCACAAAATATCATAATTATTTAACCACAAGTCTGTCGAACACAGAACTGTCGATAGATGACACTTAACTAAAAACCGGAAATCTAGAAACCATATATCAATTATTAAAATAAAGAAAACAAATTTAACATGTACAGTGTCCCCATCATAATTTCGATTTTTTATTATGTGTTTGCAATGCCTGAAAGTTGTAAATATCGTTTGTTAATTTGTTTGGCGGCGTGCGTATGTAGGGAAAAGGGCGGTGTGATTGGGGGGGAGGACGTTCTGTGTTTGGAGGCTGCATAATCTTGGCAGGAGAATAAAAGCAAGGACTACTGATTTTGTGATAACCGCATGCCTGTTTCAAAAGGGGCGGACCTTCTTGTATAGTCCGTACGTGCACGTATGAGAAGGGGGACGATGAGGTGGAGACGGAGGTGGTGTTGGTGGGAGGATGTATATACACTAGGAATGGGCTTTTGCTTTTGTGTTGGCGGGGGTCAAGTACATGGCCATTACGCGCGGCATCAAAGGATTACCTATGCATAATAAATGAGAAGTGTGTGTTATGGAAATGAGTCGGCGACACGCAGAGCTCTCTCTCTCTCTCGCGCGCTTTCTCTTTCTCTTGTTGTGGGACACGTATTTGGAAGCTGCTGCCAAATTTTGGGATAATTCCAGTTTCATGCTTTTAATTCGGAATTACACTTGATGCGTGTAGTGGCGACTTGCGAGGGGACGTTATGTCGTCTCTGAAGGTGGCTGTGTCCCACGCTGGCCTTTTCCCCATCAGTTTTGACAGCGAGGACATGACGAAACTAGTAGGGGGTCCTTGTAATGGGCCTGGTGGCGCGGGAATTATTGTCGGTCGAAAAAATAATTATATTCGCAAGGAAAGGACCTTTTACTTGTATTTTGTTGTTCGTTGAGAAAATATTTTTCACATCACCACGCCGTTTTTTGACAGAACAGTTCCGTTAGTGGGGTTAAATGGTTGCTGTGCAATTTCATTAAAAATAATTTCAAAATAAGCCTTCACATTTATTTAAAATCTCGTAGTTTGAATTTGAGATATTTTGTTCTTATCGTGAAGCCGATCGAATAGCTAAAATTCAGTTAACGAACCAAATCAATCAATGCAGAGTTTTAAATTTTTTCCTTAATTTTTTTAAACTGAACCAATACGGAAGAGATCTTTAAGTACGACCCGTCGTGGCGCAGTTGGTTTATGACGGACTGTTGTTCGGCGGTCCCGGGTTCGATTCCCGGCGCGGGCTTTGGCCCGGGGTACTGGTGAAAACGTGCCCCTCACATAGGGCCTAAGCTCTGAGAGGGGTACCAAATCTTCCTGTTGTGACCCGTCACTTCAGTGAATTAAAAAAAAAAAAAAAAGTGGGAAACATTAAATTTGGATTTGTAATATTGACAAACAAACCTATTTGATTGGGCGGAATAAAGACGATAATTCTAGACGGAACATCGGTAATGTTGTGTCATCTAGCTGCAAGAGGACTAAACTCTTGCTGTACTAAAGTGCACTAGGCAAAATTATCAGGTGATACCAATATGATGAGCAATCACCGGTGAACTTCCTGAATAAACATTACATTTTAGAATACCTTGTATTACGCTTAAGTGTGATTGCAGTTCTCATGTAATTTTGTTAGTACTACTCTGTTATCTGATTGAAACAATAAGAAAATTTGTTTTTTTAGAAAAATTATATTGAACACCTGCCATAAATTGCGAAATGGAAGTCAAAAATCCCCTTAGTTATCTTTTTACCTGCGATATTGAACATTTGATTTTGAATGGGAGCACGATAGGGTGGGGTAGTAACACAATGCGTTGGGAGGAGGAGGTGGGGGTTGTTGGAAAAAGCGAGAGAGCGAAGGAAGGGGGGGGGGGCACGAGAGGTGAGAAAGGAGAGTAAAGGTGTGAGAAGGGAGAATCAGTAAGCAGCTCTGGAGCGGTAGTCGAAAGAGCCAGGGGAGGGGTTGGGGGATGGGAGGGGGGAATGACTGCTCGAGAGACAGCGGAAAGAATGAGAGAGAGATAGCGAGAAAGAGCATGCGGAGATAGAAAATTCGTGTAATGGAAATGAGCCTTGATTGGAAGAAGATTGAAGTTGTGGGAGAAACGGGTGTGGTGGGGGGTGGGCTGAGGGAGTCTGGGACGAGGGACGGGGGAATGCCGGTGTGGGTGGTGTGTGTGTAACGTTGTGCTCGGCTGATGGAATCTGATGGTTTCTGGGAGAGAGATAGTTGGAGGTGGATGGGGAGATTTTGGACGATGAGCAGGAAAATGGGGTGGGACATTTCCAAGTCTTG
>JAQGBY010008945.1:0-10117 GCA_034698785.1 Mycogona germanica
TGGAACACATCTCGAGCCTTTTTTGGGCTAGCGCTCAAGCAGCGGCCCACGGGTGCCAAATATCGCATCATTATTAAGTTTCACGTCAACAATGACATTATAAATACATTTTCAAATAATTTGGCTTTTTGTTTAGGCACACGCTTTCCGTAACTCTTTAGGTTAATTACGCGGTATTATCGATCATTGCAGTTAGGCTCCATGAAAATTTTATTTGGTTTGGGTCCGTCTAACATATATTTGCTATGTGTACGCGTGATATTAACCATTTAACCAGGTAATTGATTTTTAAAAAAACCCATATCCTGCCGTTTAATTAATTTTCTTAGAAATTGATACCCAGAACGTAAACAGATACAAAAAAACTAACGTAACAAAATTTTTCATTTATCTTTAAAATCTCCCTACATAAACTACGGATCGGAAAATCGATACTGTATCGGACTTGCCTGCAAACTGGCTACAAACTTCCATCACATGCGTGTATCAAACCCAAACAAATTTACACATCCATGTTGCCAAATGCGAAATCATCGGAATTGTAAACCAGCTTCCATCCACACAATCAATTATTGCCGCATGAGATGTTCTCATGTATTGGCATTTATTCGCGGAGATCTACAGGAAATTCTTAGCAATCTACATGAGTGCAACACAATTAACGTTGAAAAAGACAAAAAATGGGTGAGTCCTGACATTCCAGACCCCACAAGCTGTTTCTGGCACTCGCAAGACAGACACACCAAACAAATACGAGTTCCGTTTAATTAAAAACGAACTTGAATAACCAGTTGGCGCCGCCTGGGCGTTCTCGTGGCTTATTCTTCTCTCTCTGGAAGCTGGCGGAACCAGTTCGTTCTCGGCGGTGAGAGAACCAGCTGGGTTGGATTCCTACAGATGACCGCGGATCTGATGCCAGTTCCACATGATCCTCCCGCCGAGGCCTCCTCCACGCAGGCGCGTCAATGGCCGCCAGATCGCGCGCGTGTCGCCGGGCGAGTGGCACGCCCTCTTTCCCCCCTCGGTCTCCACTGCCATTCAGTGCACGTGGCTTTACTTGGGATTGCTGCACGTTTATTATCCTTACGAGCGCATTGTCTCGCGATTTCGGAACGGGCGGCCGTGGATTACTGGCAGACGACGGGGCATTCCGAAGGGCAGGCGGGCGCAAATCGCGATTTCTGTCCGATCACCTCGCGCTGTTGCACCGTAGCTCAGTGATGGTTTAAACGCGAGACGATCTCATCTGTATGTTGAGTCTGGTCTTGACTATTTTTCCATCAAAACCTTTTTAAACAAAATCATTTCAACACGAAATTGATCCACCTCCACCGAGGAAAGGCATTGCGTCGTGATCCGTCCCTGTAGATTACAATTACAATTACAATATGTACCCACAAGCAGCCCCCAAGAGAGGGGCCTATGGCGGGGGTCGAACGACCAGTTGTATCTGAGATATTTGTTAAGGAAGTCCAGAACTAGAACTAAAACCCCCCAGGAGGCGACCTGATAATTTTGCCTAGCCCAGATGGAGCAATTCGAAAGCTAGCTTGAGCATTGTGCAATTTTCCAACACGACGCAATCACTACTATGATATATAGAAAATAATTATTTATTATATAATTTTTTATGTAACTTTCATCGTAGTACAACCTATGCCATAACTTACATACTTTTCTCGCGTATAATTACATCCGTTAGTTTACGTTTTTATTTTTTATGTGGATTTGTAATGTTAGACGTGCGAAATTAAACCTCGTTCATCTACGATTTTTGATTGCTATACAACAATTTCCGTTTCGGTCTGTGTATTTCCTTTTTAACTTGTTTAGTACGTCCCGACGTGGCGCAGTTGGTTAAGCGACTGAATGTGGTTCGGCGGTCCCGGGTTCGGTTCCCGGCGCGGCTCTGCCGGGGTACTGGTGAAAATGTGCCTCTCACAAAGTGCCTAAGCACTGAGATGGGTACAGAATCTTCCTGTTGTGATCCGTCACTTCAGTGAATTCATCATAAAAAAATATTGAAACATCAGATTCTTTATTTAGTTTTTCAGAATGGTCGTTCAGCTACACTGCAAAAATTCAAATCTTATAATTAAGATATCGGTGAGAAAGATTTGTTAGGACGTCTGGATGTTATTAATCGGAAATGGTGAAATCGGGACAACACCGAATAAAGACGACGAACCGAGTGGCGAACAATAAGACATCAGTGTTTTTAAATCTCGAAAAATTATCTTTTGAGAAAAGTTTTTATCTTGTCAGACAATTTTCTTCTCATTTTATGAGAAGATGTTGTCTCACTCTCATCATGTATGCCTGCGTTTCAAATTGAAAATGAGATAACTGCTCATCGAAAATTGTTATGATTTTGGAAAATGAGAGCGTTTGGTGAAACCTGATTGAGAGAGAGAATAGTTGTTTTGACCTTTCGTGAATGGTATTGTGAAAAAGAATCTCGCATTTGAAATTCGCTTGTCTACAATTGGCGCCCGGCATAACTTGCCGAGCGCATGGTCACCGACGCTCGAAAGGACGAGTCAACGCAGCCCCAGTGTCAGCGGAGCCATTCCATCTCGAGATGAACCCGAGACCACATGGCCAATTGTCTTTTTTAGTCGCGCAGAGTGATTTCTGATGCCGACTTTGCATATGCCGACTCTTTTCAGTCCAAGACGCCAGCTTCACATTTTAATGAACGAGGGGGTCGTTAGGGTCGCCCCATTAGCCGTTATTACTGGCAGGATTTTCTGACGCTTGCCTTAAATACCAAATTCATTGTCAAGACATTGTTGACCTTAAACGGCATTATACTCGACGTAAATACGCCTGCTGGGCTACACGCAATAGAGGATTGTGGGAACTACAATGAAATTTCTATAGGGATTACTTCTCGGACTTACAAACTGATGGAGGAGCTGTCCTGCTTCTACGAGGCAGTTTATTCCAGCTCATTAAATTAAGTCGCGATTTATCCAATATGGCCCTCAATGACTGTCCGTTTTTGGAGTAGTGAGGCTTTCTCAATATATTGTGTATCGACCAAACGTCCATTATTACATAGAACATCCAAGATGGTGCCTGTGACTGCAGAGTAGTGGCTGTCGACATTTTCTTTAAATTTTTCAAGATGGCGCTGAGACAACTCAAGGTTCGGACACCATTTTGACAGGGGTCGACACCAGTTTGAAACATGCCCGACTCCAGCAGTAGTCTCACTTACATACACATTCATATACTTTATATGGGCTTCGTACACATTTTTTATCCTACCCAAAACATGTGTGATTTCAAGAAGGCTAAGAAAGATATCGTCATCATCAACATGTGCGCTTCTTGTTTGTTCATTAATCAAGTGTAGAGCTTGTCCCATATAAGATTTATGCGCGCTTGACAATCTATATGTTTACACATCTCGCGGTTGCGCTATATATAATGAATTTCCCTTAACCGTTAACTGCATGTGTGTACCGTACAGAATGTGTGTGTGACTTACGAGCTAAGGGCGTATATTGCTTGTCTTCGTTCGGAAGACGGCGCCACGCAGCTTTTTTTGATGGACGTATCAAAGTTTATGGTTAATCCGACTACTTCCTGTCTCCTCCATCACTCGGGAGTCGTTCGTGCGAGTATCACGGGTGTTTGATTACCAGCGATCCTGGTGGCAAAACTGCCTTGTCGTGGAAGATGATGTTAGTTGCTTCGACACCGAAACGCGGAAACCGAGTCAAGCCAAACTGACAAGAGACACATGGATTTGTACAAATTTGAAATTTCCTTATGATCTCTTATGCAAGATAGGCAGTTTCTTTTACATACAGGACATTACATTTTCCTTACTGCTTAGAATGAAATTTCGCCTGTCATTATTAATTGAAATTTAAATTGTTATTGCAAGTATTTCATTTACGGGGGGCCATTTTTAATTCATTATGTCTGATTTGGTTCATCAAATTTGTTGATAAATATGCGATATTATGGAGTGGAGTTCAGCTTAATGAATCATTGTAGTGATGTATTATTGGACAAATCGAGCTGACATCGCAAAGGATATGATGAATTGACTATTTTGAAGAGTTAAGAATAAAAATGTTCCAATATGAAAGCAGCTGTTCACGGGAATATTTGATGTGCTGGATGCGTCTTGTTGACAGCTTTGTCAAAATTAGTACTTGTGTAATCATTAAGCACGAAATGAACAAAAACTTATCACTTAGAATGAAAGTTGCAGCTATCGGAAAACAAAACTGTTAGGGGAGGAAGAAAGAAATTGACGCATGGTTGGGTAGTTGAGCTATACTATGGCGCTTCCCCAATTGGTGGCGCTGTGCGTCACCCAGCGTCTTATCTCGATGGGGAAGATGATGCTCATTTTGCTTGGCACTATCCGTCGCCTTTCTCTCCTCTCTCGCCAATCGCCGATCCACCCGACAGATAAAATTCCAGTCGCTCATGCCCCACCATGCGAAAACAGTTTTTTCCCCTCCCTTCCCCCATCTCCCCTTCCACCCCACAGTCTTCTTTGGTGTTGTGTGCAGCATTTTTGACTGACACGCTATTTATTAGACTCAAACGAAAGCAGAGCAGCCGCCAGTGTCTTTTGTGCGCGTAAATATGGCCTAGATGGGAAAGAAACTAAGAGGGACGATCGCGTTGCTTTTGCCGTAATTGAAATTAAAAAGTCGCAAACGCATCTTTCTATGTCCCGTGGTGCGGAAAACTGAGTGGCTCGTGTGTCAGTCTCCACCCATCTGTATCGTCATCAGCGTGGTGTGTACTAATTATCGTGACTTACCCGCGAGTCGTCATCGGTTTCAACGGCAAAACGTGATGTTGTATCGCGCTTCCGGAAAAAAAATTGAAAATATTTGCAGAGCGCAAACAACGGTCCGTCTATTTCGAAGATGATGAAGTTGTTGACTATATCAATCGTTGACATTTCATGGGTTAGAAAATAGCTGATATGCTGAGCAGTTCTTATTAGAAAAAAATGTAGTCTGATGTCTGTTGCATCTAAACGGCAAGTCTGGTTAAGCCATCTCTTGACGCACGTATGACGATCCTGCTTTCGAATATGTGCTCTTATATAGGTGATATATACAGATGTAGAATTTCATTTGAAATTTGGATACTTCAAATGCCACTTAGATTATTACTTCTTTCATGCATTCCTTATTTTTTCATTCATCCTCATACTATCTAATTTCACGATTTTATTTATGTAATTTTATTTTTCTGGTCGTCCTTTTTCGTTCGGTGGTGTCCCGGAGACAACCTCTAATTCATTATGAATTTATTATGAATATTTTATTTTATTTTTCGTTGTAATTGTGACAATAGTATTTCTATAGTAGTGGTTTTCAGTTGCCTTTATTTAGAAGTCACGCCATTTTCAACCTTCTAGATTCAATCGTAGCAATTATGCTTATCTTACGAGTAAATTTATTACAATTACAATATGTATCCGGGGGGGTCGAACGACCAGTTAAGGACAAATTTGCACCAAGGCGTCGTTCAGATGGTATCGAGGTTTAAACTGTGTGGTGTCGTTCACAGTTGCTTGTGAAATGGTTAACGAGTTGTGGCGCCTAAAATATGCCTCCATGAGAACACCGAACAACTCGCCATAGTGCTTAAGCAACATGAGGGGTACAGAAAATCCTGGAGTGCAGTGACTACAGTGTAGGGAAGAAAAAAAACTAAGGGATCGATGTACCACTGTAAATTTTTCACGCCTTTTGGCTTGTCTATATCAGATTTCCATTTATGAGCTGAACGTAGTTTTTTATTTTGTTTGCGTTGCTGTTCAGCGGGTTTCCCGAACTCAGTTAGTGTTTAGGTGTTGCTCACACCGTGTGGGTATCCCGAACTGAGTTCGTTTTCTAATTCCAAAATTGCCGCATTTGCTGTAAATTGCATAGGTGGCAGCACGTACCAAATAGCAAAATCTGCTCGATGCTGCTGATGGCGGCTACTTGATGGCGCTACTGGTGAGCCAAAATCAGCGTCACAACATCAAATTGACAAAATTATAAATGTTGTATCAACTAATTACACAGCCCTCACTCTGTGGCCCTGTGCGGCATCATTGCCTGAAATGATAAATACATTTTCTTGGCAAGCTGAACACGTCATCTTTATATTAATTACCCTGACTTGGCCATCAAAATGTGTTCGTCAACCAGATGCCTTGCAAAACATTTGGCAGCAACTGTTTCAGGAAATGTCAATTTCAAGGAGTTACACGTAATTCGCAGTCTTAATAGAGGAGAGGATCAGACTATCTATTGGCAATGTGCATTAGCTATGTTTAATTTTTTGTTTGGTTCTTTGAATAAAGTCGCGAGATACGTTTCCGCATGAGAAATCAGTTTGCTTCAAAAGTTCGACGTCGCCCTCGGAATTTAAATTTCAAGAACTCTTTCAGAGGTTTGCAATGTAGTTGGAGATTAAGCTCTTAAAAATCTTTCTTGATGAGAAACTTTGAATTACTTCGGTTTCAATAAAGTGCAATCTCAGAAGTTTTTTCCCCAGTTTCTTTCGAGTTTAATTACTTTACATTAAAACCCAACGTCAAATGGAATATTTCCATTATATAACCAAATAATGGTGATGACGCAAAACGATGCCAACGTCAGAAGTTCACTTGCGTTTTTTTTGTGTGAAATGTTATATATAATGATATTCTCGATGACTTTTAGAAATTTCAATTTATGATTCATTCAAACTGAAAAATCATTTTATTGAAATGAAATTTGAGACATATTTTTTGCAAGAAGAAAAAGCTTCTTATGGTAAATACGTAAAAGGAAACTTTTTCCCTGATATTGCAATATTTCAAGAAAAATTAAATGTAATATGCCCAACATTTAAAAATGAATTTCGCTGTATTTGACATCTCAACCTTTTACTGGCGCTTCTTTATTTCGACATCAATTTATATTCTACACGTATTTTCTTTCCTCCAATACGCGTAAAAGGAGATGGAAAAGAAGAAAAAATTGCGTTTCGTGTGCGTCCGGCTGAATTACGAAGAGATGTAATTTGTATATGCCAAAACGGTAATAATAAAAAAATGGGAATAAAGAGTATACTTGTTTTATAAGCCACAAGTGAACCAGTATATGAAACCATCGAGAGGAAACTAAAAAAAGCATCTCCGCCAATGCAAAGTGAATGTTATTTTGGGATTTCTTGAAACCCAAGTTATTAATTTTGATAATGAGATTGAAGCCCACGAAACTGTATTACATTTGAATAATAATTAGTCTGTCAAGAATGGCATTCGATCTCATATTTTTTGTACCATCGCTCCTTTCTAGCATATAATCTAGCTACTGTATATAAACCGGCGCACCTGATATATACCCCTCACGCACCACGTAATTCATAATAAGTTTGATAGACGTATTAAGATCCGGTTCCTAATTTCCAGATCAACTCGGCATCCAACAAATGCTCTTCCACTAATTAAGTTTGTGTTTTGTGTAGGTTTTTATATCTAGTAGGCCTTGTCGAGCCGGGGAAATCAAGTTAGTCGATATTTGGCATTTTTGGATGCTTAGATTAACTTTGTATTACTCGTACACGGAGTCTGTCGACGACGTTCTTTTGGTGGAAAGAAAAGCAAGCACGCTATATAGTATGCATTTAATAGGCGAAGGAAGGCTAGATTCGATACTATAATTATTTTTTAGTTTGAAATTGTGTTTATATAGATAATCGCTGAATTTGTATTTAGCCTGTGGCATTATCATTTGACATGTTCGATAAATTTAACTTTGTTGTCACGTATTCGTATTTGGAGAATGCGTTTGACATGTAATAATTAAACCGTCTTAAGCGTTGAAGCGTTTCTCGAGAGGCTTTAAGGCTATGCTTGTAGTCTTCCTAAGTAGTAACGTAGTACTTGCTTTTAAAAGTTTATTCATAGATATAATCGAAAATGTGCATCCATCCATTTATAAATTACATGCGAGCGCATAACTATCTTCGAGTCGTTGTATATTCGATTAATTTCGAATAATAAATAATTCGAATAATTCGTATAAACAATTCGAAATATTTAAATTTTTAAAAAAGCAGTCATCGTTATTGTAACAGCGTATGATCGGTTATGGTACACATGACAGATTTGTTGAAATATTTCTGGCATTTCAGGGTCATTTGGTATGGTCGGGTTTATTAAACGCGATTCCTAATATGGCCGCCATATTGTGTGATGCCATTGTTGAGTGATGTTATCTTTGATTAATTTTGTTGAGTTGATAGTGGCAGGAACCTGTTGTCATTACAGAATTTACCAATAACTTGGCTTAAAACAAATTCCTAACCAGAATAGTGTCAATACTTGATTCACCCAGACCGGAAGACCGGTGACATTTCGGTAACTCCAATTTCTGAACTAGGAAGCTTAATTGAAAGTGCAATGTCAGTGAGAAACGTATTACGTTTTTTGTCTGTCTTATTTTCTTTTCTTTTGTGTGTGTGCATTTGATGTGGGTATGCAATTTCGCAGAAGAGATGCTTGAGTCTTGATCTTCTACTCTGTACTATCCTGAAAGGTATACTGTAATGTGCCTCTAGATATATCCGTTCACTTCGCATAATGTAATACAATAAATCAACTATGTATTTCGCATTTTTCTGCTGTCTAAGCAATACCAGGAAATCTACACTAATTGAAAACGAGAGTTAGTACTCCGGAGATATAATCTACTTGCCTATTTTTCTATTTTTTGTTCCCCTCTCTGACAGTCCCGAGAATACAATTTGAGAGATGATTTGATTTCGGGTGTTCGTTTTTTGTTCCTTGTTAATTCGCAATACCGCGAATGTTTGAATTGGAATTGTCTTACAAATAAAAAAAATAACAATCATTAAACCTTTGAAGCATTCGTCTAAGTACAATAAAAATAAATACTTGTCTTCTTTCCTTCTGCTGAAGAACAAAAAAAAATCTGTGAGAATTTGTCTTGTCTAACCGAGATTATGTTTGATCTACTCGGGATCATTAATTTTTTGTCATTCTCCCCTGTTTTCATTTGACTGATTATAATTACAATTACTTAATTATAAATGTGTGCGACCTGAAAAACTGATGTTCGGTTGACGAGCCAATACTTGTGAGACAAGGTCAGCGTAAACACATTTGAAAAAAAAGATGCACTATATTTTATTTATTAGTAAAGAAATACTAAAGGTCGCGCTCAGCGTACGCCTTTTTCTTACCATTAGGCCAAAATAAATCTAGAAGGTTTCGAAAGCGTAAACAATTTCGTTCACCTTGGATTCGTCATCTTAAAAAAAGGATTGATACGTCACGAGCGTTTTATATTTACTGGAACCGATCCGGATATGTTTTTGTCAATCCATATACGTAAACCGAAGACAATGGCGTCTCGGTGGAAGGCGAAATCAAAATGTGGAGCAGCTAACCGCTTGCCTTAAAATGTAATGCAGCAAATCAAAATCACTCGCAAGTTGGCATTCAGTTTTATAGAAGCGGAGGCGGCAAGTCGCGCGCGCGTCAACCGAATATATATAAACGTAACAATGCCGACATCTATTGTGTATTGTGACAGGGCCCATTCACGGATGCGATGCAAAACTTGTTTTGAAAAGCAGAACGCCGTTTTGCGAAATAGTAGTTTGTGTGTCGTCGCGCGTTGCCATTCATTCAACTCGAACGCGCGCGCACTGCCACCTATATTCGAGTAACGTGTCCCGTCCCTCCCCTCCTCCTCCTCCTTCCACCAACCACCATGTAATAATGACACTTGGACGAAGTTGATTCGAGATAGGCGCGGTGAGATTGTGTTCTCGCGTCAAAGAGCTGGGTGGGCGGCGATTTCTAAAATATCGACTCGGCGACAAACACAAATATATGCATTGTGTCGCATACGATAGCGCATATCAATTTAGACCGCTGTCGCCCGTTCAGTGCTGCTGAAAGCGAGCCTTGTGAGAAAAAGAGGCGTTTTGAAGTTGGTTGATGGTTCAATAGCAATCGAGTATGCACGAGTATGGCATTTTGATAAGGGAATCGTGACGCCTATATGTCCAGAGTACTTGCATACAAATATTGAAAGGTGAAGAAAATAATCTTTTAATTTAT
>JAQGBY010008946.1:0-10116 GCA_034698785.1 Mycogona germanica
CAGTTTAAGGTTGCTGCTCAGAATTCTGAAGGGGGATTGGAATGTTGATATCGGGGACTCTGGATGTGCCCAGCTCCAAATAGAAGTAGAAGAAGAGGCCACACTAGAATGGTGAACGAGCTTCAATGTACATCTGCGTCATATTTGAACTCCTATTTCCCTAGAGTGAGTAGACAGTGGAATGGCCTGACTGAGCCTCAAATCTAGAGCCTTTTAAAATAAATACATCTCTGTCCTCAACTGGTCTTTCGACCCCCGCCATAGGTCCCTCTTTTGGGGGCTTCTTGCGGCTAAAATGTGTAATTGTAATTGTAATCTTGACGTCGAATTACGTGTGAGCGAAGTCAACTTAAACTTACATATCCAAGATGACGTACCTGAGCTGGACACCTTTTTTATTAGGACACAGAGGCGCAATTCCAATTGATTTTTGACGGAAATCGCTGTCCCGGGTTCTAACAAAGTTCCAATTTCTAGAATTCAATTTCGGCCTCCTAAAATAATCATTTCCACCAATTCCCCGACTCTCGCAGAGTGATCCGACCCCAGACTAAACAGCCGCAAAAATATTTTCTAACGTTGTGGTGCAAAGGGTCAGCGGTTAGTGATATCAACAAAAATGCTTTCAGCCAAATTAATCTCCGCCCCGAATACACCCCTAACCCGCAACTCCCCCTTACGAATCCCGGGCAACCATTAAGGGTAACCGCAGCTTCCTACTTACCCCTTAACATTATCCCCCACCCAGAAGCACCCTCGCATGAAGCAGCAGATATGGGGAAACTAACCTGGGGGCAGGAACTGTCTAGTAAATAACTTCACTGAATCAAAAATACAATATTTAAGCGCTCAAGAAAAATTCAAACTTTGAATAAACTAAGAATAAATTAATCGGAATAAATTGTCTAACGTAATTAGAGATAAGTGGGTGGCGGAACTTGAACTTGGACCACAGTTTCTTGTCCAGGTTTCAGGCTGACACCAAAGGAGGCGGTTCCTTTAGGAGGACCGCGTCAGACACTCTTACAAATCCCCCTTGACCCCTCGGGTCTGCACTCCTACACGTCTAATACCAACTGTTGCCTCCGGGCAATAATTTCGCGATGAAGTGATCCTCCTTACATTTATTTATCTCACCACTTCCCCCCCCCCCTAAGACTCGAGTCGTACCCGAGTACAAAGAAAGCCGACGGCCAGAGTTCTTAATTTCAGTTTCCTCGAAGAAAAAAAACTCCTTTCAAGATTTCAAACGCATCTTAAATAATCAAATGTTTATGACAAGGTGTAGGATTTTTCCTTTTAGCCAAAGTATTGCCCCGGGGATAATGCGATAGCTGGAATCGAACCCGGGACATTGTCTCGTCACCGAATCTTGTCTCTCAACTAGCTGGGCTTGAGTCGTGCTTGATGTCGTGACGCGTTTCTCAAATTTATGAATGACTGGAGAACTGAGGCTCGCGGGTGAAGGGATCGGATGTCAGTGGGTGGTGGTGGTGGTGGTGGAACCCAGCTCGTGTGTTATTGCTGCGGGGGCAGACACTGGTCACACACACTAGACGGACTCTCCTCCTCCGTACACGAGGCGACCCGCTTTGACCCGTGCAAGGACAAGGCGTAGGAACAGACATCAGTACACAATCCGGTGATCATCAAACTGGAACCCCATCGCTACTTATCTATATTAGAATCACAAGTTGACGAAATTGAATTAGATTTGAGTTCCTCAAATTTGTAGTCGAGCGCAACTTATTTCAGATACCAATTTTGCGTATTTCTTGATAAATTAACCATTTAATGTTTCTTAAAAGACAACCCTTCGTCAGAAAATTTAAATATGGTGTCTCTCCACTTGACCAAAATGGCGCTGTCGCTCTCACGTGCAACCAATGCTGCCAGTCATATTTCCAAATTTTCTATTTGTAATTCGTTTAATACCTGAGAGACAGATATTTAACAAATTCTGGATAAAATGCTTTTGTGTTTTAAACAGATTAGATATTTCAATTGTCCAGCGTTTGGAAAAAACTATAAAATAAATTAAAACCGGTGTTTTTACGTCATTGCCATGTCACGTAAGGGAATGGGGGTTCTCTAGTAAACTATAATCGATACTTCTATCAATTTTTAATTGAAGTTAATAGCACTACATGCATCTGAAATCGGTGCTTTGGAACTTAATATTGGGGACTCGGGGATCGAATAAACGAGAGATCCCGCGACAGGAATCGAACTCACCACCACCAAGTCTGTGTCTCAACCAACTGAATCGCAGCAAGTCGTCTTTACTATCTTACATGTTTTGTCCGCAGATACTAGTAATTTTCCCCATCCATAACAAGTTTATAGAATGGTAAAAATATCAGAGTACATTTTTTAAAAATCGATAATTACATGTATTTTTTATAATACTCATCCAAAAAATAAACTGTTTTTTACAGAATTTTGCGCAGTTGAAGCTGGAGGAGGTCATCAATTACAATTACATTTATCCGAACGAGCGACATCTTTGACTGTCTCCCAATACTGTTATTGTAATTTTAAAGTTCAGATGACCATTCGGTGATCAGTGTCGACTGTTTAGCGACCACCGCACTACATCCGGACTGCATATGCGCAGGCTAACTTAATTTCGCTCTCTCTCTCGCACTCGATCGCCAGCGGTCATCTATGGTCATCGTTGTATATATATATATGTGTGTGTGTGTGTAGTAGTAGTCGTCGTCGTCGTCGTCGTCATCGTTTTCGCATATTCGTTCTCTCGTAGAGACGCAGCCAGACAGAGGCCCGCGGCTGGTCAGCCCCATGAACCACTTTGGTACATATTTGTGGAATCCCACCACCGCCGCCACCGCCGCCGCCAACGCCACCACCGCCCAAGACACGAACACACAGGCCAAAATGCCAACGTCGATTTGATGCTCGCCATTCAACCGGTGCATTTGCCCACCCCCACCCTCCTCCTCTGGTGGCTCCGTTCGTTCCATTCATTCTTTAAAAATCTGGGCGAGGTCAGTCCAAGTCTGCAGGCAAGGACGCGGCGTGTGGCCGAACGAGAACGAGAGCGGACTCGACGGATGGACCTGACGATGGACGGTCTGTGCAAATAGGTCATGCCGACGACCTCCATTTTATTAGTTTAGATAGGATAAAAATAGGATTTTTTTAAAATTCAGTTCTCGGATACCTCTTGGTTCCAATAATTCAAATCGTTTACGCACACGTACGATCAGTTAAGTGGATTCACTTCGTCTCACGTGTGTGAATGAATCATTGTTCCTTCTTAGATCGATTTCTGTTCATTGAAATAAACAGCTAATAAATATCTGGACAGTGTGTGTTGATATCCAGTTCTGACAAGAAAATATCCTAAATTTGAATATATCTTACGCTCTGGAAATTAGGAAACGTACAATATTTCCTAAGAAGCTGCATCTCTTCGAATAATTGTTAAAATTCGTTCAAAAAGAGTATTTAAATCATCACTAGGAATGCTCAGTTACCAAATTTTATCAGCATAAATGCGAATTGAAAATGTAAATAGAACTCCAAAAACAGCGAATTAATAAAAACAATCTGTGAATTAATCACTAAAATCATCGAATAAAATCTCTAATAACTGCGAATAAATTCGCAAAAACGGCCAATAACTACAAATAATCTGCAAAAAGTGCAAATAAATCTCCAAAATTGGTGAATTAATCGCTAACAACTGCAAAATCAATCTCCAAAAACGCCAAATAACTCTTTCTTAACAGCAGTAGGAAAGGTCAGCAGAAGTTCACGAAGCAGTTCACAGGTGAAAAAGCTCTCAAAATTGACTCTTTTGATATTTGGTGCGCGCGTGTGGTCGAACACTTAATTACGGAACGGGGTGGTGGCGGGAGGTCAGTCGAACGGTCAGTTGCGCCAACGAACGCTTTCACGCGCAAACGGAAAAATGCTGGCACGCGCGCGCACGCGCACGCCGACAGCCCGTGCGCGTACGGACGGACGAACGCGTGCATAGAAAGCGAAGCGGAAATGCACCGAGAAAATGCGACCAGTCCAAAGTGGACGGCCGGCGGCATTTTCGCCACTCTTCACGACGGTCAACCGAGGAAGCAGACGCGACCAGTAACCCCCCCCCCGTGACCACCCTCCACCAACCGCGACCTCCCCACCCACCACCACCTCCTCCTGGCCCTGCCGGCTGTGTTCCTATGGAGTGAGGAATTGGGGGCTGGGATGGAGGAGGAGGGGGAGGGGTAGAATATCCCCCTCCCCCATGACTGCCCAAGCACCCAGCAACGGACTTTGCCTTTCCGATTGAGGCGCTTGTAAACGGACTGTGCGAATGAAAGGACTGGACCCCAAACTAAGGATGATAAACTGCTTAAACGTTCATCAATTAAAAAGGAAATCTGAAGATTTACATTGTACCAAGTCGAAGTCGGACTTAGTAATTGTGAAATTTCGTTCGCAGTTCGAATCTCGACACGTATTTTTTCGCAGTGATCAATTACGGCACGCACAATTGAATAGAATTATAAAAGTTTGACTCTGCATTTGTTTGTTCGTGCTTCGGTTATAACTCACGAACGGCGCAACGCGGAGCAAGAAAATTTGGATTATAGCAATAGATAAAAGTTTCGCAAAATTCTAAGGTAACGCAATTTATTTGAGGTCTTAATTTTGACTATTTCCCGAGATATCAGCAGTTCAAGTTTTGACACTTGCAATCGCTTCACCTGGAAAATCAAAGATGGCGTCTCTACGAGAGCGCCATCTTCCGCTCAAGAGCGCTCTCACGTGCTACCAATGCTGCCGATTACATTTCCCCCACCAGATCCCGCTTCGATATGTTTCAACCCTTTTTAGCATTTTAATTAATCTAATATTTTATTATCAAAATATTGTCATTACAAATTCACAATACTCATTTTTATTTTCAACAGATGCTCTTTGAAATAGTGAATCGTTCGCGAATAAAAAATAAAATTTAAAATCACCTATTGCGGCGCCGCTGCCCTGACCCAATAACACAGCCGTGAAACTTCGCCAGTAATTATTATAAATAGTTATAAAATATTTATACCATCAGATAATTCGTCTCACACAGTTAAGTCATTCGTTCAACTCGATTAACAAACACTGAACCCGAATATTCAGTTCCTGTCCAGCGAACCTCGGCGCGTTTCTATTTTTTTTTACTACCTCAGCCCCCTCCCCGCCTCCTCCCCCATAATTCCAATTAGCGATACAAATTGCCGCGACCGTCGCCAAACTTATTCGACGCCGCGACACTTAATTTGGCGTCTGGCTAATTCTGCGTGGAAAAATGAAAAATTGTCGATTCTCGAGCCGAAAACGAACCCGCAAAACTCGCGCGCTCAACTCTTAACTCGTCGTCCCCGGCCCCAAAATTTATAAGTCTATACCCTACAGTTGCACTTCCAATCCCCTCCCCCACCCCAACCTCACTCCCCCCTTAAACCCCCTTTCAACCCCCCTACAGCAAACGAGCGTCCGACTAATTAATATAGCAACTAATACCTGCAGCGAACCTCCAGCTACGTATATCAAGCGGGCTATACAAGTATCCCCGAATAATATCCAGGCAGCCTGGTTCCTACCATATTTATAGCTGCCCATGATGAACCCAGTTAGGCAAAAGTCAATCACACCACACCATAAAAAAACTACGTCATTAAAACCAAAAAACAACGAACGAGATTAAATATACGAACTCCACCAAACAAATTCCCCAATCGGACAAAAATCGTCGACTACTTGTGTCATTTTATTGGTCGTCATCGACACAAAGGTCAACCACTTCGAATCCACCCAAATAACCCCTTTGAATTGATCAACACACACGGACCAGCAGGGGGAGGTCCACCAATGTTTCAGCACTAGAACTCCATCCCAGGACAAAGACCATGGTCATCTTACCTAGGCCTCGACCACAAACCTAGGTAGGGATCTGTAACGTGTAGTACCCAATATCGTAGAAACACTAGTAACACCACGATCGACTTTACTTCCATTCCGATGGACTGCGAACGTAGAAAATTCCCAGAAAAATTATTCTGGAGATCTCTCGGCCGGGATTGAACCCACGATCTATAGTACAGTAACACTAACCACTACACCAAACCGTAACTATTTCTCAGTCAAAATTTAAGGGTTTTAAACTAGGATATAACGATCGAGAACATGAATTTCGGGACAGAAAAACAGATCCGGTGTTCAAGTCCCGGTCTGTTCGAAACTCTGTATTTTTCGCAATTACCAGTTAAATTAATAATAATAGTAAAATAATATTTATCAGACGAGTTCGCCACTCGTGTTCCTCTCTTTCGTTCGGTCTGTCTCGAAATTCATGTTCTCGATTAAATCACACAGACGTTCTGACAAAATCTTCCTCATTAGGGGATATAACAATTTAATAAAAAAATATTCAAAACTTGGTCATTTTCATTTCTACATGTATACGTATTTCTAAATGTGAGAGCATAACTGATCTGGTGACTCGGGTAATCGTTTTCAGTTGTACGTAGTTGTGCGAGCGAGATGAAGCAAAAGCAACAGCACGCGTTGACCGATTCGTGGAAAACGCGCGCCCAAAACGCGCGTGCCAATAACGTCGGTGCGCGGATCGTGGTGACCATCATACACGGAGAGAGGCCACCTTAACCCCACCGCCCCCTGGTTACCAGTTTTGTGCGTCGCTCGCGCACACACACAGTAGCTGAAGGGGATATGGGGGGGGGGTATGGGGAAGGGGAGGGATGAGGCTGGATGTGGAAAGGCAGAGAGAGAGAGAGAGCTAGGCAGGAGCAGCATCAAAAGCGTAATAGGCCCGGGGCACCCAGCTAGTGCAGCAGGAGCAGGAGCAGGAGCGGGAGCGGGAGGAAGGGAGAGAGAGAGAGAGTTATACGTGTGCAATGTACATACAAATGGGCTTTCATCCGCAGACCGAATATACGAGTACTAGGACGTTGAGTGGGCTACTGCACCATAGAAACATGAATATATATATATATACATATACGATGTCTGATATGTGTGTGTGTGTGTGGTGGACCAGTTTTATGTGATGGTTTCAGGAAAGTTATACTGAGAACCGGTGTCTGGAGTTCGAATCCCTGTTGGAACGATCGCATTGTATGGACACACGTCGTGTAACTGGTCAACGAATTTATCGATTAAGTCTTACAAATAATAACTTTATTTAACGAAATATCGTTTAAATAATTTGTCAACGAAACGTTATAATCCGCGCTTAATCCACGTAACCAATGTCCAGGGTGGTCCAATAAAATAGAGCCCCGAATACAGGGTTGATATCTTTGCGAACTGTTAAGTGATTCTCTCGAAACTTGGCGCAGAAGTTGGTCAACATTGTATTTTTTAAATTCCAGAGTACAGGTGGTGCTGCAGTATCACGTCTATTTAATTTAGGCGTTCCAAAACGTGTTATCATTTCAATGTTCACTTCACATAGTCAGAAATCTTTCTAAAAATAATTTCAGGAGAACATTTACGATTCGTGACAAGTTTTCATGATTTCTTTCATACACCTGGGTCTGAGGAAGATTTATTTTTGAGTTTATATTCTGGGTCTATGTTGCCGAATGGAGTCTAGTTTGCTCGCTAGGCCATCATCGATTTGCGAGTGCGAATCAACCCACACACTGGAATCGAACCGGGTCCGAGTCACTTAAAACTCAATTGATCATCTTTCTTTTAAAAAAATCCTATCTAGTTGACGAGACTAGAGGTCGACGAGACGTACCCTGGAATGCTCAAATCCTTAAAAGTAAATTAATTTCCAAAGATTAACTTCTGCCATCGCACACACTTGGTCATTACTTATACATTTCTTCACAAAAAGAAGCACAGTAAACTGTACAGATCTCGAGTTCGAATCCGGGTGCTCAACCGAGAAAAGCTCAAAATTTGAATCTTCTAAACTACAGTTGAGAAAGAAATGACTAACATAGAGTGGTCGATCTTAACTTTTTTCAGCACATCGGACAGGTGACCTGACATTCATTCCAAATGTGGTTCAAAAACACCGTCCCGGATTATTATTAATCCCTCGTTGTCGAAATATTATTGCGAAGAGAAATGAAAATTGGATGGTTGATCCGTTCAACCAAATCGTGTCAACATTATTGGGGCGCTGTTGGTGGTGCTGGTGTAAAGGGAATTGGTATAGCGATATTGGTAAGGGGGTAGGGGTGGGGTAGGGGGTGGGGGATGAGTATATATGTATACGTGTATATATGGAGAACGAAAACCGCCATCCCCCTGTGCTGCCAGTCTCTCTTGCATTCTGCATGATCTGACAGAATAGCTGCGGGACAATTATTTAATATTCAAATGGGGAGAGCGACTTTTGATCAACAGCGCTGACGAGACACACTATCCGTAGGGGGTGGGGAGTGGGGGAGGAGGTGGGGGGAGATAAATATGGCTGCGACGGTCCTACTGGCCTCAACTACAGCTCTCTATCTATCTATCGTGTGTGTGTGCACGTATATATATATGGCCAATACGTGCAAGAAACATACACACACACGAATATCCGCTTGATAACCTCAGCTGAAATGGACACAACTTTCAAAAAAAAAAATCGAAGTTGCTAAAAAAAACAGTGTCCCAATTTGGAATATTAGATAAGATTAATCAAACGCCCCCCACCCCCCTAAAAAACTGAACTCTGGCAATCTTATTTACTTTAAACTTATAAATAAAAATTTGTGAGAATACAATAGAGGAGATTCTGGTTCCCCGATTCAGTGCGTTTAAGAAAAGAACTATTCGAGGGGTATGGGAACATCAAAGAGCTCAACCAACCTAACAATGAACACATCTAAACTGCGACAAGCATCTGTATTTCATGTTACAAGATATATTTATATTTTTTCATATACTAACTAACCTCGACATCGCCTAACTACTCCAGTGACTAAGAAGACACAGAATGGCTGCTCCCACTTTGGCCAATCACACGCGAATCATTTTTAAGGAAGGGCCTCAGGAGGTTTAAAACAGGCAAACGATAAGGTCCTGGTCTGTCTGCAAATACACATACATGTCCCTGTTTATTCCACCTACGCAACCACCTACCCCCACAACCCATCATACGATGAATGCCCACATTTCTACGAACCATGTATAACTTGTCCATAAGACCCCTGTGATATTGCCAGTACATCCCCCTCACCCCCCTTTCCTCCCCTCTCTCCCAGTCGCCCACCTTGCCCAGCACCGCCCATTAAAGTTTCAACTGTGGCTGCATGACTCTAGATGGGTGCCGGGGGGTGGGGTGGGGGAGGGGGGGGAACTGGGGCATCCACTGTTACCATGCAGTAAGTAGTACGAGATCGTGCAACCTGGACGTCGATTTGGGCCGAAGTAGCATCCACAATCGGATGGACTCTTTTTAACAGGTTGACCATGTGGTTAAAGTCTATTTGGAATACGGAAATTAAAACTAAAAAGTACTGGTTCGCAGATCAGTCATCATTTAAAAGAGAGAGAATATTTAAATGTCATTTGTTCCATTTCAATGTCATTTTCTTTTGGCGAAACATGGGCGTGGCATCCTCATCAGACCCGCGCTTAAACCACACCATTTTTCATTTAGAATACTTTTAATATTTTGCATAAGTGACAACAAAACTAATCCTATATTATAAAACAGAGATTTCGATTTTCATGTCCGGAGACTAACTCTCGAATGGATCAATAAAATATCAAAAAAATCAACATACCGTTAGTACACCATCACAATTAGCTAGTGATCACTTTTCAGATCTCAATTTTCAAGATTACATAATAAAACAAGCGTTACAAAATTTTGGATAATCTCCCTTTCGCTTAAAACTTAAAAATGGCGTCTCCACATCAAAAGCATGACGTCGTCGATTTCACCAGACAATCAAGTAAACCAGGTAACAGTTCCAACCAAACACACCAGATAACAGTTCCAACCAAACACACCAGATAACAGTTCCAACCAAGCACACCAGATAACAGTTCCAACCATGCACACCAGATAACAGTTCCAACCAAGCACACCAGATAACAGTTCCAACCAAGCACACCAGATAACAGTTCCAACCA
>JAQGBY010008947.1:0-10116 GCA_034698785.1 Mycogona germanica
TGCTCATAAACACTTGATTATTATCAAAGATGGACATTGTTCTTCAGTAGAGATTTCTCATAAGTCTCTGCAATCCAATTTATCATTTATTTTGTTCTATATGTATTTTTTTTTGTTATGTCGTAAAATAATTTTGTAAACTACACCGGCATGAGAGAGTAATCTGTACGCGTTATTATAAACACTCTCGAAGACACTTATTTTTGCGAAATCCCAAATGTAGGACCCTCAAATATTGCTCAAGCAATGGGGAGGGTCAGAAATCTTAGTTATATCTTTGAAATTGTTATCTTATGTTGCACTGTAATACAAATGACGTTGAATTAAAATGACAATTATCCGATGACCCCAGTAGGCACTTTAGGTGCTTTTATTATAAGAGTTGCTCAGTGGAATGGAACAAAATATTGGTTTAAAGTAATTTGCCACAAAATTATTTGAAAACAATATTTTTGTAAAAAGTAGAATTTCCGCCTGTGCCTCTATTTTATTGACAAGAAATTATTTTACATATAACAACGATCAACAATAAAAAAAAATTAAATGGAATTTTGTTAAAATTAAATTTGTTAAATGGAGGCGGCATGCAATTTCTTTTTTGAAGTATTTTAAAACTTACGATTTGCTTCACTTTTACGAATGGATAATACTAAGCGAGCCTAAATTCACATTTTTCCTGTTTTCTCGATAATTGCGAATCTTTGAAGTTTATGAGACACTGGCCTTTGGGTAGCGTGATTACCTTTTGTGCTTATCACTACAATGTAACCCTGTAAAAAAACTGCTATTGCTTTTGTAATATTTCCCATTGAACCCCCAAAGTTGGATGTGAACTTATACTCTGTAGAACAGTTTTATAACTTTGAATAATCCGGCCCGTTGACATCAACGAATGCCGAATGCTTGTGCAAGCCAAGAGGGGGCCTAGATTCACACTATCCGAATTACGGTGTTACAGTCCCCGGACCCTCCATACCGCCTTCCTTCCCTGCTAAGATTGTTTATAAACATCACTATGTGCGGGAATTACGACGGACAAAGCACATGGTCGAATTACAGAATGTTTAGCTGGGTTTTTAGTTTTTGGAGCTTTGTGTTGTGAATCTGACTAGTCGGTCTCCTTTCTTTTCTCTCCAGCGTCGTTCAGTCAGTCATGCTAAATAGGATCTCTTCTCTCTTCAAATATAGAGGTGTCTGATGCTGTTTGCCTGTACGCACGTCAGTTTTATTTTGGGGTTGTCTAAAAATGTCGCTTCCCTTTTAACTGCGCTTTCCACTACTGGCAATTGGCACGTTAATTTGAAGAGGAACGCCAAACATGTGTCCCCTATCCAAATTAAATTTCGTTTAACAACGACCATCACCGTGATCCAATTTTATAATGAAAACCTTTCCAATAAAATGCGATTTTGGGTCTCAGAAATACTTCACGTTAACCATCTTGAATCAGGAGAGATCAGATTAGCAATAAGATGGACACAAGTCGCGCCGGGGTTATTAATAGCGGAGCTCGGGCTTGAACCTCTGTCCCGTGGCCCGTTGACTTGACTTATTTCCACGAAACATAATATGTCATTTACATTGATCCCCTCACCAAATGGTTTGTTGACGACGTGAGGGGATAAGTTGCATGTTGCGAAGGGTATTTGTTGTGCACAAGTTGAAATTAAAAAACATTAATTAAATAAAAAGCAACGTGGTTTTTCATCATACACTTTCGTCGTAGGGTGCATGAATATTGTTGCTGATATGAACGCGTGGCAAATTTCGTGAGGGGGGCCGTGCAGACAAGAAAATGTTCTAACCTAGCCAATGATTACGTAAATTCCTCTGGGTGTGCCATACATATCCTGGCGTAGTAAGTACCGTTGAACTGGCAAACACTAGACGGAAGCTTTTGGCGTTAGGTACAAGCGCACAGCGCGAATTGCCAAAAAGAAAGAATTTGGGCAACAGGTTAACGGAAAAGAGGTCTATAATGGATATATGGGGGGGGGGGTCACAGTCGATTGCTAAACGCAGAACACAAAGCACGCTATACACTGCCGTACATTGCTCTTAAAATAAATAGATCGTTTATTATTTAGACATCCAGAATGATCAGTTTTGTCGCAATATAGATGTACCTGTCAGAGGGTCAATTGTCATTGACTAAAATAGAATTTAAAAAAAAAACTGGTACTAAATGCCAAAATAAGTAGTCTTGAAAGACATTTCTGAAATAGTTCACTGTAAATCGAGGAGTCTTAGCTTAAGATGCTTTTTACGTATTCATTATGTTTTCGATTTTAAGATCTTGCTGACGTATTAAATTTACTTTCAAAACTTCTGGAATTTTAATTTTTTTCAGGACGTCTCCCATCTTAGTAGAAATAACGTTTTTGATGTCCTAGAATTTTCTTCGGCAGCAATCTTAAAAAAGCAAAATGAATTTGCCAAAAAACATTTTTTTTTAAAGAAAACATTTCGGTTTAATCGGCACCTTAAGGCTGTCTCAATGTAATCTGCAATGTCATATGACGAGATTGTTTCTTTTCGAAATTTTCATGTCTATAAAACTCCATTTTTCCTTTTCATAAGACGTTCGTCTCTTGGCAATGTCATATGACGAGATTGTTTCTTTTCGAAATTTTCATGTCTATAAAACTCCATTTTTCCTTTTCATAAGACGTTCGTCTCTTGGCAATACAATTTATTATTTGAGATTGTCTAAATTTCGGGTCTAAATTTGAAATTCAACTGTTGCTAGTCACACAAATTTTTATGTTTAGATCCACAGCTAGCCACTACCTACATCCAGAGTCAGTGACTTGCTTCTCTGTCAAAACAAAATAAATTTTGTGCCAGTCCCCTCGATTCGGCCGTGGGCTTTTTTTATTCAGTTCCTTTGCAATGGAATCTCTATTCAAAGATTTTTTTGGCTCGTGGGTGAAACGGCATGAGGACGGAGAAGAAAGACTGTATGGGGGTGAGACTTGCATGAGCAACATGTTCTTGCTCGTAACTTAGCTCTGATGTGCTTGTTTGGAGAAGAAAGAAAATGGGGGTTGTTCCGTATATTTATAATGGGGTGGCGGATAGATATACGAGCGGGGCAGTTCCCAGTGCACAAAACTCTGTCCCCCTGCCCTCACCCCACACACCCTGAAAACCCCATCCCCTTTACTGCTGCGTGACTATGATGTGAGGGTCCCCCTAGCGGAGAATTAATTGTTTTTTCTCTCAATATATACATGTATATGTGTGCGTTTGGGAGAGCGTTCGCCCCCGTCACCGGAAACCGAACAAAGGCCAAGTTATGGTTTCCCATACATAGGGGTTGTCTCTGTAAACCGCCTTCGATAGGGTTGACGACGCAGCACGTCTACGTCACGATGTCACGATCGGCGTGACTCGTGGATCAGCCACTATGGATGCAGAGTCTGGGATGACGTCAATGGTCGGTCATGGCGGCGGCCAATAACTTATTTACACCCCATTTGTTTTGTATTGAGTAGGGGAGGGAGGTTGTTTAATTTCGCAGCGCGCCTTTTGAACAATCATTTGAATAACAAATGATTCACCATTTATATTTGAAACGAAATATGTATCGTATTCAATTATAGAAATCGAAATTGAATTGTATGTTAAATAAATTTCATTTCTAAAATTAGTTACACAGACAGTCTCTAATGCAAAAGGATAAATTCACGTTTGGTGTTAAAAAAACCATGAAAACATTTCTTAAAGGAAATGGTCAGTTGTGGTCAGAAATTTCATTTCTGTTAACATTAAACAACCATCTTTTGATTCAGATGGTATTTTGAAGATTGCGTTCATTTTGATTATTGTTAATGAACATCATAACCGAATTAACGAAAGCTAACAGTTTCACAAAACTCAACGTATTGATAGTATTCTTTACGATCCCGAACTTGAATTTTTCTTAGTCAAAACTTAATTATCTCCGCTTCCATTCATGATGCCAGTCAAGGACAATCTTTTTGTCTCGCCAAAGATGGCATCCTCTTCGTTCATTGTCGCTTTCCGCTATTTTCTGAAATGTGCGTGTTCCTTTAGACTATAGTGGGGTGGGGTGATGGGCGCGGCGTCTCTTTGATCGAGAACAACTAGTGGCAACATCAACAAACAAATTTGTTTGCTGTCACGGAAACTTAATTTAACCGTACAGTGGAGATCCCTATTGTGTTGACGGTAGAGTGGGCGAAAACTGTCAGTAAACAATGCGAGACCTGGCAGCGTGTTGTGCTCGAGGAGACAGGTGAGAGACCTCTTTCTGGAATTTGTGACAGATTTCGGAGACACCGGACATAATTATGAATGCCGAAATTGTGTTGACGCTGAACAAAAGCCTATCGTGATTCAACGAAATGTCTTAAGTCACATCGTCAAAATCGGGACGCATCTTTCCTGACCGTTCACACAACCAAACCAGGACTGTGATTGAGGTGGGGTGCGCCTGGTTCTAGGTGGTCAAGGAAACCAAAGTCATGTCCTTCTGGCTCAATCAGGATCGCATTCTGATCAATATGTCGCGTCTTATTTTAGTTCAGTTGTTTTGACTGAAACATGAACGCGGGCACCATATGTAAGGACTTCCTGGAAGTTAAACTGCTTCTGGTTCAACTTGTTCTCGTTTGAAGGGGTGAAATCCAGAGTTGTGAAAGTCGCTTTTTTATTCGTAAATGAGATAAAATATGGAATGTAATACTGTTCAGTTTACCTATCCAACTTCTGCTGCCACATGTTGGCGCAATAGAAAAGATTTGGCTTGGTGACATTTTTTCACTCCATAGTTACATGCCAAGACTGCATTTTTGTGAGTCTCAAAAATTAAAGAAAAAAAGTCGATGTACACCACTCTGCCTTAAACCTGTTCGTATTTCCTGGATGTTCCTGTCATCCTGTAGTGCGGTGACTACAGTGAAGGCCAAAATCAGACAAAGAAATGTTTAGGGACATCGAAATGATCAAGGCCTGGCTTACGAAGCAACCGGTCTAAATTATAGATTCCCTGTGGTCCGTCCGCTCTTCTGTTCACTTACTGACGTTGTGTGTAATGGCGGGGATCCGTTGTTTGTGCCATTGTTGGGGGGGGGGGGGCCACTGCTTCTGCGGCGGGCTAAATAATATATGCGTGCAGCGTGAAGTAAGTTTTCCCGATTAGTTTCGGTTGTCGGTGTGAGCATGCGCAATTATTTTCCTCTTTTGCCCCACCCCCACCCCCTTCCACTCCTCCTTCATCCGGCTCTCGGTTGTGCATGCGCCGTGTGCCAGCACTTGCCGCCCTAATTTATTCGATATTCTCTGCTCGTAATATTTCTGACCCCCGGGTGTAATTTGGTCCCGCCGTATGTCGTCCATTAAACGGCAACCACCCAGCCTCGCCTTGGTGAAAAAAAATGTATGTTATGACCCGAGATAAGGATGACGATATTCTGGTCTTGTGGTGGAAGGAGGGTGGGGGTGGGGTGACGGTGCCCAGGGAAAACGGTGTCTGGGTTTTGTCGGTGTCAGGGCCACCCGCGTGTCCTCGGCGAGAAAATACGGCATTGTCTCTCCGACCGTCCGTGTCGTCAATTCGCTGTTCCGCGGCCGAGGAAGAAGTAAAAGTGCTTTCTTGAAGTTAACTACTGGGAGAGCTAATGGCGAGTCGCGAGGCTAGACATACTTTAATGGTGGAATCATTTTCTAGTTAATTTATTAATTCGACAAGTCTTCTGCGTCGCATAAAACCTGGAGCACACATCACCGGTACAGTTTATGTGTTGTATCTGGAAAGTGTTTTTCGCCAATTACCATTCCAGCGAGATGGACGATTGCTTGAGATTTATCAGATCAATCGAATGGTGCAATGGTGTTAAGTCCAACGTGTATCTTTGTCGAATACGACATCAGTTTTGAAATGGGAAAGATGAAGGGTCGCGAGTTATTTTGAAGTGAAACACAGTCTACACAACACTGAAATCAATCATGTGATGTGCTCGCTGGAATCTAATAGTTAATCGATAATTGGCGAAAGCTCTGGCATTAAACGCGGTGAATCATTCTCGACGTTCAGTGTAGAGTGATCAGCCATCGAATTTCGTACAAATTTCATTCCTTTCATCACAATAAACTATCTAGCTTTGTGTTTTTATTTAAATATATCTGTATCTGTTCGTGCTTCTGCACTTTTTCGTGCAATGTACGCCTGGTTGTATTTGCGCGTCGCTGCCCCTTTTACGATCGCAATCACTGATTGCAGACATGCACATGTATTTTTAATGAAGGGTTTTGATGGACGTCTTTTTACAATTCCACCACGAAGCACTAGTACTTTAGGGATCACTGTTGCCAAGCAACTTAACTTCCCTAGGTGGTCAGGAGCGTTTAAACATTCGTCGGCTGTTATAAGTTAACATGATAGGACGTCTGTGTGATAGTAAATCGGAAATAGTGAATTCGGGATAGCACCGAACGAAACTAAAGATATAGTATTAATATATTTTTTTAAAACGAGTTCGCCACTCAGTCTTTCATTCGGTGCTGTCTAATAGTTATTCACCATTTCCGATTAACACGTATTTTTAACAAAATAATATAAATAGGACATCTTGATTATGTAAAATAAAACGGAAATTGTGCCCGGGACAGCGCCGGACGAGAACAGGTGAACAAAATAGGGTTATAGTTAATTCATTTTTAAAATAATAGTTCAATATTACTTATTGTAAAGAGTTATCTGTCGCTAACTCTTGTTCGTCTTTTCTCGTCCGGTGCTGTCCCGGGCCACATTAGGATTAGGATGGATTTGGCTCGCGGAAGTGTGGGCAAAGTTAGAGAGGGACGGGCGAGAGGCACGCTTCAAAAGTGTTCCCTTTGAATATAAATAAACCCATAAACAGGGTAGCGTGTCGTGGCGTAATAGAAGTCGTGTATATACGCCTAGTTTTATCATTTTATGAGCGATCGGTGGTGCTCTTTTGGGTGCCGGCCTTTTTTTTTTGTTTTAGGCGGCATCAGTCAACCACTCTTGCTGGGGATGACTGTCTCCGACTCGGTAGACGCTGGGTCGGAACTGGGTTAACGTTTTTTGTGTATTTAGAGCAAGTGTATGCCAAACAGGAGATCCCCGGCCCCTCCATATATATATTTATACCCGCACTAAAGCAATCTTCCCATGTTTGTTGAGTCACTGTTCGCATGCAAAAAGCAAGCGCCATGTGTCACGACTGTTTTCTCTTTTCACCCCCTTCTTTTTTCATATTTGTAATCGGTGTTTGGAGTGTCTTGTATCCAGTTCCATAAAATGAAGCGCTAAAAATACTTTTGTTTTTGATTAGTTAACTTCCTGCGCGATTTATTGTGGGCCAAAGCGTATCATGACGAAGTGCGATCATGTTAAACATGCAAATCAAAAATAATATACATGTTTTTACTTTGATTATTTCCCATTGTTATTCCTATTTAACTACGTTAACCAAGACGCCCCTGGGAGTTTTAAGGCCAACCCGCTGGTCAATCTCCGTAACAATCTTTTTTTGCATAACTATCTAATTGGTGTGAAGCAAACAATCATTTTATTGTTAGCACCTTCTGCTGCGCTTAGAACTTTGCAACTCGCCCCTGTTTCTTCATTTTCTTGAAATAGGCTCAAGTCGTAAACCGGCTGAGAGCATGCAGTATGCTTTTAATTGTTCAGTTAGGGTTGTGTTTGTTACACAAAAGACAATTTGTAAAATCAAGATTGGATGAATTCTTGCTTCTGACAAAGAGGCCATACTTGTATGGAAGCGTATTGTTTTTATTCCTGCCAGCTGAATAAATCTGTAACATCCATTTATAGGCACATCCTGTAACATCCTGTTTCGTTGTTATGCGTGGTTGATTTCTGAATGTCATAATTCCAAAACTTAGTCACGGTTGTACATGAATCTGCATAATTTACGCCGCCTTGTATGTAAATGTGCTCTTGCATAATAATCTACCCACATTTCTGTCTACACACTGGAGGTGCTCAGCTTGTGCCTTATTAGGATATTTTTTTGATTGTAAGATGCCATCGGAAAATGTGAAAGTTTTTAGTTTTATCACTTATTTTATTATATTAACCTTTTTCACCTAAAATAGAACATTTCAAGATTCAAGATCAGGCTTTCAAATTTAAGTTTCTTATAATGGGCCTAGTAAAATCTGGAGAATCATGTCCGACAATATTAGGATTGAATCTTTAGAGGTGGTATTTTTCTTGCTCCCAAGAATCTAAAAAAAAATGTGGACACAAGGAAAAATTTCATTTTGAACAGTGTTTGAATTTTGACGAATTCATTATTGCACCATGTAATAAGAAAATGTATAGTATATCCTGTATATGTCGTTGAAACGGGTCAACATAAAATTTCACATATACTGCAATTTATTCACGTTTATTCAATATGTGAAGCGTATTGAAGATATTCATTACTAATGTTAACCAATGTAACAAATCAAAAGCTAGTTTACTCACTTTTCACCACTGTGGTCTGACAAAATATTTTAATTCAAAAGCTTGGCTACCAATGCCATGCTGTTTATATAATCAAACAAGCACACATTGTCGTATAAATATTCTTCGTTTGGCGGCAAGCCGTTGACAAATTTTATTTCCCCTCTAGACCTTGGGTTGACCTACGTAATTAAACGTTTTAGTAGGAAACGCTGTATAGATAAGATTTGGGCGGAGCTGTTGAGTGGTATCCATCGTCACTGCGTCCCACACACCCTCCCTAATTCTAGCGTCGAAAAACCATCCACATCTAATCAGGGTCTGGTCTTAACTACCGTAAACTGCAAATTGAGGCGAAACAAAATGTTCCCCCCCCCAATTGCTCGTGTCAATTTTTTGACACCCTAGAAATCGTAATTTTATTTTTATCGTCTTCTGAAGGTGCGCGTGAACAAGCTTCGGAAAATGTATTTTGCGAATAAATCTAACCTGGAAAACCTGGAAAGTGTGTAAATAAATAAAAATATTTGAATGGGTGGTTTTGTTCGATTTCGTTTGACCAAACAGGATCAACACGTAATGGTTGGCGTTGACCATCAAAGATGGCCTGCCTCTTGCGGAAGAAACGGTGGCACCCGGTGTGGCCATAACCGCGTGTGACAGCAGGAAGTGTGTTTATTTAGCGAGTTTTAAACCAATATGTGTGATGGAGAATGTAACCCGGGACCATCTATAACCCCCTTTCTATCGGCCCCTCGCCTCTCCTCGTCAATCATCGACTGACCCCTTGGGCGCGCGTGCGATCACGCCCACGTTCCATTAAAAATGGCGGCTGGCCACGCTCTCGAACCTCCCCTTCTCCCGTCACTCTATCCTTGCCATGTCGCGCATACCATTAAGAAAGGAGGAGGAGGAGGGTGGGCTCTGGAGTGTCCCACTAGTGATCTTTGATCGATGGTTCGTGGACGCGAGCGTGTTGATTGCAGAGGACTGGAAACGGAAGTGATTGGAATGGGGGGGGGGGGGTAACTAGAGTTCAAGGCCGCAACCGTCGGGTGCAGTTACATAGCGCGAGATGGCGCTTTCCTCATTTCCAATATCGTTTAATTTTTTCAGGCAAAATGTTTCGAACTTGAAAAATTTTGGGTCTACGTCACGAATTTCTGGAAATAAGGCTATACATTTTTTAAGTGTTTAAAAACGACATATGTAAAATTAAAGTTGTTAATCTGTCTTAACTTAAGAGCTGAAGAAATATTTTGTGAAGCAATTTTGTTTGATTAACTAGCTAGTTGACAAAATAAATTTTGATATTGATCAAAATAATAAATTTTGAGGTTGAACTTCTGGGAATTTTATAAAATTTGAAACATTTGAACTAGTATTTAATGCACTTTGATGAGTTATGAAAACAGCATTGAATTATATTGTTTAATGAGACATCTGAAAATTTGTTCTTCAGTAGACTGTTTAAATGTAGACTGTTTAATAAGTACGACCCGTCGTGGCGCAGTTGGTTTATGACGGACTGTTGTTCGGCGGTCCCGGGTTCGATTCACGGCGCGGGCTTTGACCCGGGGTACTGGTGAAAATGTGCCTCTCACATAGGGCCTAAGCTCTGAGAGGGGTACAGAATCTTCCTGTTGTGA
>JAQGBY010008948.1:0-10115 GCA_034698785.1 Mycogona germanica
ACCAGACGCCTCCCCACCAATTTTTTTTTACGAGTCTCGCGCATGTGCCACACATGGGCGAGTTGCCAACTGGAAACGCAAGACCCAAATGGACGCCCATTCACACACCTCCCCCACCCCCAAAATAAGACCGCGTCAAAATATAAAGGGCTAGCTAGCCCTACTGAGAGCCCCCATTAATCAATGTTGGGTGGGACCTAAGCGTATTCTCGCAGTTCACAAGCAGATTTTTTTTTGTTCACTGGAAATAGAAATCTCAGAATATATGTTAACATACGAACGCTCAGCAAGTGTTTGTTCTTCTCATTATTGTTAAAGTGTGCACTCCACCGGCTGGTGACCGACAAATGGCGAACAAAAGCGGCGTTTATCTCATATTTGATCGAGAAAAGGTGAATTCGGGACAGCACCGAATGAAATAGACGAACACGAGTGACGGACTCTTTATAATATTTTGCTATTTTAATTTGAACTGGTAATTGCGAAAAATACAGTTTCGGAGACCGGGACTCGAACCATGGATCAATGATCCACTGCTCTGTCAAGTGTTTTGATTTTTCGCAATTACCAGTTCAAATTAAAATAGTAAAATATTATAAAGAGTCAGTCACTGGTGTTCGTCTATTTCATTCGGTGCTGTCCCGAATTCACCCTTTCTCGATTTAATATCATACATACGTTCTAACAATAATCTTTCTCATTTCACATTTGGTTCAATGGAGTTCGGCCCAACACGCACATGAGAAAGATTATACATCACATTGAAGATTTGCAACGTGCCCGCGTTAAGACTCAAACTAAATGACATTTCCATGGAGGGCACCCACCCTAATTGCAGTTTATCAGTCTAACAGGGTAGTCACAAATTCTAGTTCAAAGATCGCCTCCTTATTTAATTCCTCTTTCCTGAAATAAGACGCATCCCAACCTATGTGATACCCCTGAATAGGACTCTTGTCACTCTAGACCTTCAACCCTCTGTCATGAAATCCAGACTTAAAATAATTTTAGAGTTATTCAGATTGTTTCAGGGGGGGATATACAAGGACAAGGTCAAACTGACTTAGATCTACAGAAAGGAAAAAAACTGCGCCCAAAAATTCCAAATTAAATCCGATCAAGAATACCAGGAACAGGCTGGCGATTGTCATTGGGGGATTGCAGACTTTTTAAAGTCTTCGTGTAATCAGTTCTCCGAATATTCAGAAAGGTTCAAAACGCCAGTTGCAGTCTAAAGATGCGAAGGTCAGTCCACAAAAGGGAGCCTCGGGGGGAGAGAAATGGGGCAACTTGGACGGGACACTCTTTTGTTCGAAGGACCAGTTATTTTTGCATTCGCGTCTACGACAGGTGCGCATTTTCCTGGTAGCGTCGACAGTTTTTTTAAGGACACACCGATAACTTAAGAATCCCTCATTGAATGAAAAGAGGTTCCTCAGTCCAACACGAGCCCGAGGGGAGAAATTCCAATGTCGTATTTCGAGCATAGGCATCAAAATGCGACCTTCCGGTAATCAATTCCACCTTCTGACTGCTTCTTTCTTGCTGAATTCAACCCAATCTTAACAAATTCGCTCCCGAACGATTTTTTAATGTTCGTATTATATTTGTCTTTTAAGTCCTTCACAATGAGTATGAATATATATATATATATCCAATATCGGCCACTGATTTTTACTGAATCGGCCACTGAGTTCAAAAGTTATCTTGCGCCAGGAGTGAACAGCACATATCCAAAAACTCACCCTGCCCTCGATTGTAAATATATCTCTCGTTGGTACCTGGTGCAACAGTAGCCTGGCTACACTCCCAAGTTTGAAACTATCGTGTTTCGAGGACAACCCGAGGTGAATCAAATTTAATTAGTAGTCGCTCGTCAACAGCCAGACAAGAAGAAGGTCATGGACAGACAAAGCGACAAATAGGAAATATAATTCATTGGCACATACGCTATGCTCTGCGGGCGCGCTAATTTCGTTGGGCCACCTTATTGGCGGTTGAAGCGCCTACCGCCGCCACCCCCACCTCACAAAGCCACTTGACGCCATCGTGTGAGCTGGGGAAGGAATTTAGACCAGCACCACGATATTTGGATAGCCGCGGCCATATCCATATACCGCGGTACTCGATCCTCCGCGTTGTTCACAAACCAAGAATTATGATAGGCCTAGTAGAGGACGTCTGCCTTCGATTTTTATTCCTACGGTGCAGCTATGCACCTTTGAAATGGTGTGGGGTCAAGATTAGTCCGCTGTTCTTGAAATCCTAGTTAAAGGACCTAATTACATTCTTGTTAAAAGGTCAGATAAACAAGCAAGCAACCAAGATAATTTAAAAGAGATTCTTGGGGATTGCCTATTGCAACCCAACTTTTTCGCAACTCTTTCGTTGGATCTTCGAAACGTACTTCGAAATCTGTATTCGCGATGCGAACTTTAGTATAGTTGTGCCCAACTATACTAAAATCTTCAACATTGCAAATGCATTTCTAATTGCAGATTTAAAATAACAAAGAAAAAATAGAATCTTTTGAACAAAAATACAGAGTATAAAACATAAATAAAAAGAAATGGCAAAACCCAGTAATTTTATGATCCAGGATTTTATGGACAGAGGGCAAATGCTTTTTGTCAAGAGGGATCTAAATCAATTCAATTCGATCTGTTCAAATCTTTACTGGATTTTGAAATCGCTAATCTGACGATTAGATAAGAACATCCGTCGATTCCAAGGATTCTCATGACATGTTTTCCGTGAGAACTTTTAGGAAAAGAAAGCTCTGTGGGGCAACAAAGATTCTCTCGATAATTTTAGGACAATTCGTCTTCATTTATTTTCTGGAACATCATGTTCTCCCCTCTTTGTCTTAGTCACAAGCTGTCCATAGATTTTTACTGGAATAATTTCGGCGTCAGATTTCTGAACTTGTTATCGACCCTAGAACTGTCGCAAACTGCCTGCCTATCTAGCAAGCAACCTAGACAGATCTACCCAAAATTGTCAAACGTGGAACAGCCACTGCACTTCCACCAACTAGAACGAAACAATCGAAAGAGGGGGTGAATCGGATGATGGGAGTCCCCCGAAAGAAAACTCCAATCGTAAAAACGTTTTGCACACACGCACAGCACACACCAGTTTACCTGGTGTGGCCAGCAGCAGCCCTGCCGGTTCCATTGTCATACGGCCCGAGGGGCACTTTTACGGCCACAGTGTTTCTCTGCGAGAGGAGGGTGCACACAGGACGCGGAATTTCCTGGCTGCCACCCCCTCGGGGGTCGACCATTCCCGGCCACCGTGACAACGACTAAGCGAGAAAAAGAAAAAAAAAAGGTGCCACCGAAACGTGCTTGCACAGGTATCAAGTGATGGTGGTTTTTAGGCAGGGGTGCGTTTGGGAGCGGCCAAACACAAATAGTTTTGAAGGGGGAAGGATTCTTCAAAATAAAACGGAACGCAGTCCCAGTCAGTGATCCCTCATCACGACCTTCGGATTATGCCAAAATAGAATAGGAAGACAAAAAAACTAGAAGGTTTACTATTTTGTTCTCGTGGAATAATTGAGACTACAAATAACTTACGCCGATGGTGGAAATACAGGTACGGTGGATTTCCGATGGTGTTCGAAAACCTGGAGTTCACCACTCCTCGAACACCTATCAAATTAAGTGATCAAATTCCTGCACACATTAAAATAAATAGTATTATCCGGAATTCTTATGTTTTGATCTAGCATAAACTGGATGCACCAAATACTCAGTAAATCGGCTGACAATTTTACTTAATCTTAAATTTAAAAAAAAACTGAAACAATGCCCACAAACCGGTCATTGTATTTTCCCCGAACTTTTGTCCTAAAATATCCATGGATTTAAGAGGGCAAGGATTATAAAACGATTAAATAGTAGAAAAAAGCTCCAGCAATGAGAAATCTATTCTCATTAATTAAATCCTCCCATTTTCACATAATTTTAAAAAATTGCCCCGAAATTATCCCAAATCAGCGGAGACAACCGTAACATTGATTCAATGGCTACCTTTCCAGCAATGACTTTTTGCGGAATTATAAACTTTATAGCCAGGTGATGTGCGGTTACCAGCCCATCAAACCGAACTGGATTACTTACTTTCCCAACGCCCCCGCAGGTGGCACAAAGCAAGAGGGAGAGCGGGCCTATAAAATGAAACGCGAAGCTAAACGAGAACAAAAACAAAGCTAGGCCTACGTGACAATGTGTGTGGGTGACTCACGCGGTTGCTGCCATTTTGGAGGCGAGCCGAAGATCTAGATTCACCAAAGAGTGCTGGACGATAAGAAAACAGAAATGAGTCTTCCTTCCCACTTAATACCCTGTGCGATGCTTAAAAAATCTATTCTTAATCTCTTAAGCATATGCATAAGATTTTTTAGCCCAAATAGTTTGATCAAAACAAGTTAACTTCTCTGGGGGGGAAATTCTGGATTTAGCAGGCAAACGATAAAATTTGAATTGGCGAGTAAATGTCCAACCCAAATCCTGGAATGTAAGACTACTTAAGTTATTTTTTTAAATAGTTATTTGGATTAAGTAAGTAATCAGAGGTTTTTGACAGACGTATTGTCGCAAATCCAGTTAGCCTATTTGCAAACCACCTTTGGCAAAAATTATTTAATTGTGCAGACAAATAACAAGATTGAACTTAACCTGGAGACGACAAAGTCGTCCAACGCCGCGCACCTGAATGCACAAGTAAACACAAAATACGCGTTCGTAAATTTTATTTTTGGCCTCCCTATACAGAACAAAACAAACCGCTTCGGGAACAGTCAAATCATCCGCATGATTGGGCAGCATGGGGTTCAAGGTTTCTAACCTGGTCAAGGGCGGAATTACAGAACGAACGGCTGTTACGCTTCAACTCCCATTAGGTCTCGCCGTAAAATCAAAAAAGCTTACACAACTCCCCAAACTAGAATTATGTTTTGCCAACAAGTTACTATAAAAACTTCTTCACTATCAAGCTCTACAATCGGCAACCCCACACCCACGCAATTCGACGATGAAATTACCAACTCGACGTACATTTCATGTTCTCCAAACTGGATTCGACCAGCAACGATTCCACATTGTAGAAGACGTCCGAGTCGGGCGGCGATCCCCCCATCACGGCGCCGTTGAGGCCAGTTGCCAGGTAGGGCCGCTCGTTCCAGCAACTGCCGCTGCCGACCATGTCGTCCGCGTCCAGCATGCCGCCGGCCAGGTGCGACGTCTGCTCGCCGTTCAAGTCATCCGACAAGTAGCGGCCCAAGTGCAGCACGGACGCGGCCAACGACGGAAAAGCGGCGCACGTCACGGCGGATGCCAGGGTTATCAGTAGGTAGACGAAAATAGACACCCACGCCGTTCACCGTTGCAGAAGCGCCGAAAAAAAAAATCACCACCGAACCACGTTCGTTCGAGTTCAAGGCCGTGGCGCGCTATTCTCAACTCCCGATGAACATTAGTCCTGCCGCACAAAGAAAAACACAGTCGCAATAACGTTCATTACCCACGATAGGCGGCAGCGAAAAATAAAGTGGATAGAAAAATCGCGCAGCACAGTTCGAGAAACAAAACTTGAACACCGAAAAAATGTCAGTTTGTTAACAAATTATTCGTTAAAAAAATTGTTTTCACCAACTCGATGAAAGGTTCTCGCGTATTTTTCTTAAAAATGGTACCCGCGTGTGTGGACAACACGTTGTGTCTCTCTCGTCACATAATCACTGAAGAGAATCGGTCGTTTCTCAAATTTTCAAACTACCACGACAGTCTCTCGCGATTAAGTGTTGTCCGTGCGTATATATTCCACGATCCGTTCGGTCACAATCCGTGGACTCGTTCTGTGTCAACCTCGCCGAAAAAAATGTGAGTAGAAATTCCAACAACTATCCCCGGTAACTGGTCGTTCCAACCGCTCTCTTTCTCTTGCTCTCAGCCACTCTATGGTCCCAGCTCTCTCGCACACAAAGAAACAATGCAGTCTGGTCTCCCTGCCGATCGTTCGCTCGTTCATTCGCCCGCCAAATACACCCCGCTGTTCCAAAGTGCGCCACTGTCGGTGCTGCCACCACTCGAGAGCGTCGTGTACTAGCTCTGACGCAGAGGTGGTGGTGGCGGGAGAGCAGGGGGAGCAGCTGTGTGTGCGCGCGCGCGCGACGGCAGATGTCAGTGCCCCGTTCACGGACAGGGTACCCACGATAGCCAGGACTTTTTCAATTTTGGTGTGCGCGTTTCAATTCGGGGGGATCCAGCTGGGACGGGGCTGATTTGTCAGCCGGTGTCGAAAAATAAAACCGTCAAGTAAAACTGGAAGCGTGCATGAGCGTGAATCGGAAAATGTGCCTTCAACACATTTTCAATTCGTGAACGCGAAGTCGCTATCTTGTCATAGCTCGGACTCGCGTCGCAAGTCAATGTGTAAACGCTCCCCCATTCAAGCGCGCTTCAGTTAAGTGGAACTACGAGATTTATAAAAGGTTTTATTTTTCTTGGTGTAAGCTTAGCTGAGGATGGGTGAGGGGGCGTTTTGTCTTTGTTCACTCAAGCAATTTTAATAACTTGTCGCATTTTTTGTCACTTCGGTGAATTTTACAGAACGCGTTTGTGCTCCGACGTCTGATCACAAAGAACGGCCGCATAGCAAGCAGCGCGCGAAATTTTCAACGTATTTGTCCTCTCAAGGACACGCTCCCAAATCTCAGCAACTTATCCTCTTTTAAAAAAGAAAATAAATCATTCGTAAATTAATATAACCGCAAAAGATTGGTCCTCCTTATCTGATGCTATATAGCATCAGATCGGTTAACTTATCTCATGAAATATATCTTAGTTCCTCGAAAATATCTTATTTGAATATCTTGGTTTAAATCCAGATTGGATTGATCAGTTATTTTCGAAGGATTAATGGGGTCAGTCACCAAGCAGTGTTTGGTAAAAATGCGTGCTGGGTCATGGGTGCTGCACTTCAACCCTAGGAAGCGATAGCGCATATTTAGTCATATAGCAGATTGCAATTGTCGCCGATTGGGGCGTCTAGTCAGTCAAATCTCTAATTCAACGAATTGGCGATTGTTCTTCGGTCATCAAAATACAATGATTGAAAAGAGTCAAAAGGTTCCCTGGAACGCCACTAGAGGGTACGTATAATTTTCAAAAAGTGGATCGCAGGCTTTAAAACGTTGTAAATGTCACCAAAATTTTGTTTAAACAAACAAACGCTTTTATTGCAAAAATCAGGAACTTAAATTAAATACAATTTACTGTACGATCGGATGAATATTCACGTAATATATTTATTATTATCACAAGTCAAATATAATAAATATAGTTACTTGTAAATAATGGCGTGTGCAGTGACTCCTGACAATTGGTTAAATAAATTACTTAGTGAACCTCAAACAAGAAAAATTTGGAATTAAAAAAATGACAAGTCAAGCCCACTCAATGTAATTTGTTGCAACGTAATTACGTAAGTCACTGTCGATATCCCCCACCTTAAAAATATAAGTCACCGACATCTGCGTATATATGACTCGTTTGATGATGTGGTGGTCATCAGCATCATCATCGTCTGTGCAAAAAAGACGTTGCCCATAACATCGTCGACTTTGGTCGCACCCTGCAGTCATGAATAGTCACACGCTGAGTCTAGGCGCGCTACCAAAAACGTAAACAAAGGAAAAATGGCTTGGCGCATCCTGCACACGCACTGGGACACGGACCCCGACCGAGGCGCCACCTTCAGAGCCAGCACGGCTAGAACTAGCCGCCGGCGCTAACGGTAAAAGTAGAGAAGTTGGTGAAACGCTCGCGCCAGTTGCTGGGAAAGGGAAATTGGGCGAGGAGGGAGGGAGGGTAAGGCGAGAAAGAAAATAATAGAGGAAGGTAGGGAAGGGGAAATAAGAGAGGGGGATGTTGGTGTGTAGGGGGAGAGAGAGAGAGAGAAACGCGAAAACACAAAAGTAAGCCCCTCTTCTCAGCGCGCGTGCAAACGCAGCAGCCATCATCAATTCCAATAACGCGTTATTGGAATCGCGCGTTCTAATTGGCTGGAGTCGGATACGGACGAACCAATGAGCATCGCAGATTTGCCTGGAAAAGCGTGTATGTGGTGTGATGGGGAGAGAGGGTGGGGGCATTCCATTTTGGCGCGTGTCGCGTGTGTTTTTGGAGGGGCTGCTTGGAAAGTAGGGACGGGGGTAAGGACTAAGGATATATAGGAGGGAGTCCTCTTTTTCTAAGTTGCCTCTGACAGTTGGCACACGTGACAATGAGAATCAATCAAATTAAGAACGAAATGCGAAGCTGGAACCGCACTAGGGGTAAAAGTGCTGGACGACTCAAACTATCCATGTGATCCACCTCAGAGAGTTCAAAGGTGTGGCAACGAGAGGCCCGACAGCTGGAAACCAGCTTGAATTCAACCTTCGGATTCGGATATTGGCCCAATTCAGTTATTTGAACAAAACAAAGACATTGAGAAACAACTGTTTTGGAATTCTGATAAAGCAGGAAATGGAGATATAAAATAACTTTGTAAAAGTACAATATACTAAATATAACTAATTAGTTTTTTATAAACCCATCATTATATTGAAAGGTAACCATTTTTGTCCATAAGGACGATCGGTGTAGGACCCGGTTGCAAAAATATTGATGTCTATTCGAGCGATCAGTTAATTTCTGTGTCGGTCCCTAATTTGCGACACCATGACGTCGCATAACAAAGAGGCAGAGTAGATCGAGACTCGTAAGCGACAACAGAGAACATTCAACTCTACTCTGAAATTTGGAGCCCCGAGTGTCCCTGACTGATGACATGCAAAACTCGTAACAGCGGTCCAGTGACACATGCACAATGGACAGCAGATAGAGAGCACGCACAAAAAATAATGCAAATCGAGACCTCGTCGTGTCTGCGACAACCGACTCCAATTTTTCGAACGCCTCGTTAACAGAAAGACGTCGTATTCCTACTACAAAAAAAATCGAATCTCTCGATCGTAGAATTAATTCCAAATATACAGACGGTGGGGGGATTTCAGTTTTAAAAAACCGCGTTATTCGAAATTGAAAAAAAAATTAAAAAACGACGAATAGAGCGAAGAGGGGAAAAGTGAACCCCTGCGGAAAATAAAGGAAAGGGGATGGTGAGGATGAGAGAAAGATGAAGGGTGGGGAGGGGGGGGGGGTGCAGAAAAGAGCAGGCAACACTGGCACGTGCCAAAATTTAATCCAGAAAAAATAAGGGAAAAAAGGGAGATGGAGGAAGGGTTTTTTCCTCCTTTTCAATAGTCTAACAAATCGGATCCAACGGATCCAGGTCGTGCGGCTGAAGACTCACGTCTGTGTGTATGATCGTGTCAGTCTCGTAGAAAATCCAAAATGGAACGGGAAAATTCGATCGCCTATTCCCGTTCAAATTCCCCCCGGGAAGAGCACCACCCCCTGCAGCTCCCGCACATCCCCCGCCCACTTTCTCGAGCACAATTTGATCTAAAACGGGCACTCGTCTGAGCGGCATTAGACATTGTTGTACAGGGAATTTCCCCCCTCTTTTTGTTTTAAGACTTTCCCTATGGCATCTGCGCATTGACAGTTCTTGGTTGCCCTCTGGTGGCTCTCAAGAGAATCGGGCGGTTTCGCTGCAGTTACAGTCGATCGATAATCAAGAGGAATATCGATGTCAATATCGACAGTTATCAACGTCCGTTACGCGTTTTCTGCGCTCCAGCGTCCCACATCGGCGACACTGGTGACCTGCCGCCACCCGCCAAAATGCAAGATGTGCGCCAACTAGCGATAAAGCGCAGCGCCTGTAGCTCTAGCCGCAACAGACGTTCTTCGCGACAGATCCGAATTAATACATTCTGTTGTCGTGAATGCAAATCGTGCGCACGCTAATATGACGCAATGGAAGTTAATATAATTGATTAAGGTTTAGGGTTGATGTCCTTGATGGGCGGTGGAAATTGGCTCCAACAGAATGGCGTTCGTATATTATATATTCTTCAACTTCAACTTCTATCTTTTCTTTTTCAACCTGTTTGAGTGTCATATATGTTTTTTGCAATTAATATTCGCAGGGCCCTC
>JAQGBY010008949.1:0-10114 GCA_034698785.1 Mycogona germanica
TTGCCCGGAAAATGGGAAAATTCGAGAAAAACTGGTTTTAGCCTGCCTCTTTTCCATTTAACCGGAAGCCACAGCAAAGCGTGGCCCGGGTCAGCTAGTTTTGAATAAAAAAGGCCATAAGAGATCGACAGTTAACAGTGAGCTGGAGACTCTGCCAGACATTAACGCCACCTGGCGAACAGAACACTCGGATTAATGGAAGATTAACTTCAGAAATTTCGCAGTAAAAATAAATCATCCTTAAATGAAAACGTAATCAACATAAAATTTAACTTTCCCAATTCTACATGAAGGCTGAAAATGTTTTATCTAACAAATGAAAATATTTTTAGAGCACGTTCAAGAGTAACGCGTGATAAGTGACTTGCCATCAATTTACAGAACGAATAAAATTCTGACGACTTCAATTTCTTGACGCGGCTTCGGTTATGTATCCATAGAATTTCAATGTGTGTGTGTGTGACTCTTTTCATTTCGTTTAAAGGTCACGGGGTTTGACTTGTTAACAGCGAGAACCGCAAGGTCTATTTTTCCGCACAAATTTTTAATTCCAGGATGGAACCTTTTTCGACTGTTCCACGAGCAAATATTGAGCGCGTTGCTCGCCAATTAGTAATTAGTGGCCATGGAAAGTACAAAATAAATTACTCGCTTGGCCGCGGCGTTAAGAATATTTATAGGATTATAATCAGATTGGTAAGTACGAGGCTAACGGAGCTGCATTATTATCTCTTCTGCATTCTGACGCTCGATGCCACCATATATGAGAGAGATCAGAAACGTCAACAACGGTGATTCCACCAAGTCGTGGCGAAGTGACAAAATGAACGTCAATGCAAAAATCTCAGTCACAAAGCGAAAAGTATCGAGTGAATCAAGTTACTACTAAACGTTAATTTAAATAGTAGTTACATATTGTTAATTTAAATAGTGAATCTGAATGTAATCGATGACTGACAGATTGTCGTTGCCGATTGACGATGAACAAATGTTTATCGAAAACTGAATGAAAAGAATGAATCGAAATAAAACGCAAAGTAAAGAGCGAATGTTAGTTAAAATTGTGAACTGATTTTGCAACATTACAAATTTATTTCCAAATTGTTTTAAACTCCTACGTATTGTCAATTTAGCACCAGAGTATTGAGCAAAATATGTTTGCTAGCTTAGATATTTTTAATAATGTTTACGGAAGTAATCCTATATTATAAAACAGAGATTTCGATTTTCATGTCCGGAGACTAACTCTCGAACGGATCAATGAAATTTAAAAACAAATCAACATACCGTTAGTACACCACCATAATTCGCTAGCGATCACTTTTCAGATCTCTATTTTCAATATTACATAAGAAAACTAGCGTTACAAAACTTTGGATAATCTCCCTTTCGCTTCAAACTTAAAAAATGGCGTCTCCACATCAAAAGCATGACGTTGTCGATTTCATGAGACAACCAAGCAAACCAGATAACAGTTCCAACCAAGCAAACCAGATAACAGTTCCAACCAAGCAAACCAGATAACAGTTCGAACCAAGCACACCATACCACATACTACAGAGTATTACCGGAATAATATTTTCAAAATAAAAATAAAATAAAATAATATTAAAAAACATAAAATAATCAAATCACATGTTTCTGCGCTATTGCCATGACGTAATACCAATTGACGAATATAAAAAAAATTCGCTACCATGACGGAGAACAGCCGAGCGAAGCGGGCAATTTCTCTAGTTGCTGTGTATAAAGGATTATTTTTATTATAAGTCGACTCTGAAAAACTTATTTCACCTATCCGCTTTAAAGTACGTATTTTTTAATCAATTTTGTTTTGCTATAACGCAGTTCCGAACAATTTCTATGAAAGCGCACAAGCTGCATATAGTCGTGCCACGATTTCTTTTTAAACAGTTGAGACCTATTCATCCGATTTTCCAGGTGTTTAAACGAAATACCCCCGAAGTTTATAATGCGAACAATTTCGACGTGATTAATTGCGTGCGCGCCTAGCATCAGTAAATAAATCACTTGTGCCGCTAAACTTTTTTTTTCTTCTCAACCTCAACCTCATCCCCCACAACCCACTCTCAGTCACCCCGTCCCCACCCAAAAAAAAAGAGATTGGCGCCACTTTAGCGCGTGGCTGAGACTAGGCATGTCCTTCGTGTGGAGCGAGTGAGAGAGAGGAGGCAACCCCAAAAGAAAAGGGCGGGGGGATCCCTTTTTCCATCCCCATCACCACCCCTCACCACCACCACACACAAACCCGACATTCGAATTCTGGAAGAGCACGTACCAGAAGCACGTAGTCTCCACATCTCTCTCTCTCTCATTCGTTCCATCCTTCCTTCCCCCGTTCACTTTGAACGCGCAAGTGAGCGAGAAAAATGAAATTGGGCTAAAGGTGGATGAAACGCTGAGCCCGACGATACGCGCCACGCCACAGATGTATATACACTGGGAGAGCTGATGTGAGCTGATGCACCTTAAGACCCGTGGTCAATTCGTCGAATCGAATCGAACTTCTGGACTTGCCGACCTGGATCTATTCTGTCGCCAATTTCGGAGCTAAATTAATTGAAACCTTTCTCTGCGACGCTTTCCTGTCCCTTCCCCCTGGAGATTGATAGATAGTGAATCATTTTTGAAACCAATCCGAGAGGTTAAATTCGGGCGATGGCACGGTAGGACATCCCTGAAAAAGTTGACCTCTGGTTATTAGCATAATAAATTTTTTTAGGTATTCCAATTATAATAGGATCCGAGATTAAAATGTTTTTTTTTTTACGAATAGAGATATACGAACAGAGAGAGAGATAATATACGAATTTCTCTATTAGAGATTAGAGACGATTAGAGAATTCGAGAATTTTAGTAAATAAGTGGAGAAATATTTCTCTATTGGAGATTAGAGTCGATTAGAGAACTCGAGAATTTTAGTAAATAAGTGGAGAGATACTTCGACTATGAGAAAATAAAATATTGTGGTCAACGAATAGAATATCTTTATAACTTCTCTATTAGAGATAATATTTTTAATGGAGATTTTCTATACTAGTAGTTTTTTAAAGTTTCTATTTGTAATTATGCACTGATTTCATTTTGAAAATTACTCTTAAATTTAGAGTGCTGAGCAAATATTTTTTTAAGATTTCTGGAGTATCGAAAACTGTGAATTTCAACCCACAGTTATCGTAGCGCTTAGAAATTCACTGAAACTGTTCATATTTGTTCAAATATGTTTTCAACATCAAATTCTGATTAAATTTCTATGATGCTACGATAATTTTGTGTACTCATTTACGATAATAGTGTCTCGAAACTCACAGCTTTCGATACTCCAAAAATCTTAAAAAATATTTCCTTAGCACAGGTGAAAAATCATTTCTAAATTAAGAGTAATTTGTATTTTCCGGAAAAAGTCCGCGTATTTTAATTCCTACAGAAAATTCCACATACTTTATGATGACGGGGAAAAAACTCTCATCTGACAACACCGATCGGTATTTAAAACTCAAACGTATCGATCGAGTTGGTGGTCGTCTCCTCGATTGATAAAGCAGTGGCCTAGGCTATAAATCCACGGACACCGAAGGGTCTAAGCAGGATCCACGTGTGAAAGATGGAACGATGGAACGGATGGGACGATGGAACGGATGGAACGGATAGGCCGGGCACGGACAACTGCACGTGAGAGGCATCACGATGCTCACGTCTGGCGACAATTGAAAAATTTCAATTCCGAAAACAAAAGCTCCGAGGAAACGGTGACGCGCCCCCATTCCAACCCGAGAAGCGATAACCCAACGAGTGCATTACTCCACACCTCCAATGTGTGCCACCCCCCGGTAATCAGCAATATCAACTTAGAAATAAACGAATACAAACGATAAATACAATTCAATTGTCCCCAACTGGTCTTCCGACCCCCGCCATAGGCCCCACTCTTGGGGGCTGAGTGAGGGTAACATTTGTAATTGTAATTGTAATTCAACACACGGTGATTTGTTGTCATTCGTCAGACACTTGCAATCCCATGTCAATATCTAGTTACGTTCATTTAAATGTAATTCATTAAAAAAAAGTAATAGTTACTTTAATTTTAATTATAACGCTCGGGAGACTGCGTCGTGATCAGAGGGGTCACGGGTTCGATTCCCGTTTGTCCGATCCCGGAGAAATAACTAAAATTGCGTACCTGGAGAGGAGCTGTTAAATTATTTTTTGATTTTGGTTTTTGATTTGAAGTCTCAAGCAATAGTTATCTGACATAATTAATTTTTTCGTACCATAACCTTCAGTTCATTTTCAGAATGTATTGGGTTACACCTGAGGGTGCAACTGGTTTCTCGAGTTGGCGCGACTCTTCGCTTCTTGCGCGGGAACAGTCGGAAGGCGCCACACTCACGAACGGCGGCCATCATTCATCCGTCATCCCCCAAAGACTGCTGACGTCAAGATTTTAAATAATTCTCCCTCGAAACTGACCTATCGCGCGAGAATTATATTAGATTCGGTGCGCATTGTGCGATGCCCAGGAGACGTATCAGGCATTAATATTGTATTACTATATAGATGGAGCCACAGTGTTGTCAATCACGTTGGGGAGCAGATCGCCTCGCTCTCTCTCCCATATAATTCAATTAACATTGCGCCAAGCCTAGGCCTAGCTGCTTTTCAGGGGAGAGGGATCACGTTGGCATACCAAATGCGACTTCTGTTATGATCGACACCCATCCTCTTCACCGACCAAACAAACTATAGGACTTTGTCCGATAACTTAATTATCCTAGATCTTTGATTAAGGTTAGAGTGTCATCGTCGGCTTGTGAAATATTTAAAACCAAATAAAATTAATTGATGTCTGTGAACGCGAATGGCGCTGTCGTCGCTAAGGGGTGTGTCACGGCTCCAACGGCTCGGACGTAAAATGTTAAACCGAAACTTTCAGTTCAAAGTAGCGACCTCTGGTGGACGTGTACTGGCGACATGGCGGTTTGTCACGTGACTAGGTCAAGCAATCACTTTTTGTTTTTGTTTATCAGGGCTGGGAAAGGTTGGGGTTTCAATGGTCTTGGGTTCGAGCCCTGTTTGTGCAATTTTTTTCTAAGGAAACTTGAACGAATGGTCACTTTAACATCGTGGTCACGACATTCAATTTAAAGAATTTCACGATAAATTTGTGAACTGTTTAAATTTTCTTGGCGATCGATCAACAGGACAAAAACATATTTTGAAGACCGATATGCTTGATAAAAATATGAAACATTATTTTCATTAAAAAATGTTAATACATTTTCCTGTATTTTCTAATTTATTGCGAGAAACATTACAGAAATGATTTTTTCTAATGCAGAATATCACAACTTGGCACGACTGTCATCATTGGCACATTCGGATTCGGTCACCTTGGATACTCTAGCGCATTCTGGTGGCAATTTGTTTTTAAATTCTCGGTAGTGTATATCACAACAGAAGTTTCTGTGCCCCTCTCGGTGCTTAGGCACTATGTAAGGGGCACAATTTAACCAGTAACCAGGGATCGAATAATCGAGAGCCCGCGCCGGGAATCGAACCCGGGACCGCCGAACCACAGTCAGTCGCTAAACTGTTTGAAGCTTTATGTGAGTCATTGTAAAAGTTTAGTGAAAATCCATGTTTGTTACAGTTTGGAAATGTCTGTTATATGCATTCCAACATCGATATGCAGAACAATATCGATGGTTTTGGCGATCGTAGCGCCGTTTCATGTTCAATTATAACGGTGGTCTGAAACGGATAATTCACATAATCTCACAATTCACTATTCGTGTGTACAAAAACGTCTTTTCGCTGTAATAAACAGAACAATGTTAGTCAACTGCCGACTACACTGCAAGAAGAAAATCTCAAATTTAGGTCAGATTTTTGTCTTTTGAGGTGGCATTATCCGGACAAATTATTTTGTTTCAAAATTAAAAACTAGAACATCAAATTGTCTTAAATTGGTTTCATATTTTAAAGCACTATATTTTACTTATATTTTAATATTTTATCTTAAGTTTTGTTTCAAGTTTTTAATTTTGAATCGATTTTAGCGATTCCTAAAACTTGTTTTGAAAATGTAGGATTTTGTTTTTGTAATGTGTCTTAACTTCATGTCTCGACGCGTACAAATTGCATTCTGTAACATGCACATCGTAATTTTTAAAAATACTTTGTTAGAGGCTATATTTGATCTGTCATGGGAAATTGATCGCGTTACAACTGAGACGATGTTTGCCCACATATTCACAGAAATGCGTCACATTCGACTCTTCCCAGAAGCACAAACATTTTTTCTACGCGATTCTATTCTAACTGAAAGACAAAAGCGTTGGGAAATCAACAATCGTTGTCTGGTCCGTTAATTGTTTCGTCACACATGACATAATCCGCAATAGGCGGGGGTGACGCATCGCTGACTTTCCAAGTAGTTCCATTTATTCCATTAAGTTTTTTATACTAGATCCTAGACTAACTCTACGCCAGTTCAATTGTCCTGTCGCATTTCGGAAACATCAATTGGCAACCACAACAATTTCGCTTCTCCCGGTAACGTCGCGATCGATGTCGTGAGGCAGATCTTTGGAAAAATCGTTATTTCTATTAGCAATTGCTCAACATCATTACACCATTACTCAGCCTGTTTTCTGTCCCTTTCATAAATTTAAGCACAACAATTTAGAGTAGAACGGATTTTCAAAGCTACCAAGATTGGACTTCAAACTAAGGACTCTTGAAAGCGAAATCAAACAAAATGAGTTTTGATCGCATTGAACCTTGTATACAAATATTTTCTGATGCAGAATTAGAAATTTTCAATTTCAGTAACTACAAAGTCAAAAAATAATATTTATCCTATTCATCCTATATTATAAAACAGAGATTTCGATTTTCGTGTCCGGAGACTAACTCTCGAACGGATCAATGAAATTTAAAAAAAAATCAACATACCGTTAGCACACCACCATAATTCGCTAGCGATCAGTTTTCAGATCTCTATTTTCAATAAAACATAATAAAATAACCCTTACCAAATTTTGGATAATCTCCCTTTCGCTTCAAACTTAAAAAATGGCGTCTCCACATCAAAAGCATGACGTCGTCGATTTCACGAAACAACCAAGTAAACCAGATAACAGTTCCAACCAAGCACAAAGTTTTCAATATAAAAATAAAATAAAATAACAATATTACAAAACATAAAATAATCAAATAGATATTTTTAAAATGATTCTTTTTCAATTTAACATAACAATTGACAAATAATTGGCAATCCAAATTTTTAAATATAAAGAAAAAGTTGAGGCACCACTGCATGACGTTTGGCACGTGAAAATTCGAATTTTTCAAAATGTCATAAATATAATCGGAAATCGGAATATCGTGTGCATTAATCGTGTGTTATCGCGTACACGTAATATCGTGTAAACATCCGTGTAAACATCGTGTTCGTGTAAACAGCCGGGTAATTTAAACAATTAATTTTTTATTTCATTTCATTGGTGGTTACTGTAAACCCAGGCAAAGCCGGGTAACCTCCTAGTTGCACATAAGTTTTAAAACTGCCGCCGCAAGAGTTCAATGCGTTAAACTAGAGAATCGAAAATAATTTTTATGATTGGCACCCGCGGAATCGTCTGAATTGTTATTTTCATCGGTAGATGGCGTTGAAGAGTAGCAGTCCTGGTGTCAGGGAGGAGGTGGTGGGGGGGATGGAACTTTTGAAAGAAAGTTCGTACTGCAGGTACCGGGATCCGTCTTCCACGAAATGAGCACCTCGGATCGGAGTCCATCCCGACGCACTGAATCACCTCGTCGAGCATTGACCCGGGCATTAGCTATCAACTTTCCCCACCATTCCCAAATCTCCCTTGACGACTTATTTTTCCATATGCCGTTCTCCGTCCAACCCCCGTGTACTCTATGTATTGCCGAACTAGGAAAATAACAATGCCGCCGAAGCCATACTTGCAACTGCGGTATTGTCCCAGATAGTAATTCGTCCGCCCCACCCCCCCACACCCCTTCTATGTACGCCCCGCCACAGAACACCAACCCAACCTAACTGCAGACTTTTGGGACGTTCTCAAGAAAACACAGACAGGAAGCGTGAGCAGTGTTGACAGCCAAGCGGTGCTACTACTTCAGCGATAAAATTTTACCGCCTCAATTTCCATTGTGGTACCAATCTTGCCAAAATACGAGTAAATAAATCTGGTAACTCCTTAAACAATAAGGCACCTAAATCGAGTGATGGCTATTACAGGAAGCGCCTTAAAATAACCATTCACGAAAAATATGCGAGAAGTCGACGATGGTGAGACCAATTTATCTAAAAATTAATTAATCTTTTTTTTTTATTTCCATCGTACTGATGTGTACCTAAAAAATATCAGATAAATATCCACAAGCAGTTCGATTTACTCTTTAGGCGATTCCAACTCAATTGACCTTTCAAAATCACCCCACAAATTATTGATTTTATTGACAATGGCGTGTATAGAATTAATTGGATAATTTTACAGTTAATTTTAATTGACAGATATACATTGAATATTATACTGATTTTACTATTTCCTGTGTTTTTTTAAAACAGGAAAAATATCATTGTTCTATCTACGAAGAAGCCATCGCAATTTCGCAGAGATGAGTTGATCGAGCAGCTGCCCCCTAAATTAGGCAATCACATATAACTCCGAAGCAGTGCGTAAGGAAATGCAAATTATATAATATCATTTTGCAGCTTACACTGGTACGTTAAAAATATTTATGTATATTTATTTATATTAAAATTTCAATTTGAGTGTGCAATTGGGATAGGAAATTTTGGCTTCTGCTTTAGTTCCAAAAAAGGCAACGACAGTTCAACTTCAAATAAAAAATAAATTCATACATGTACCATTAAACGAAGGTCCACTTGCCAAAACCAAATCACTTTAGGCATTCTAAATTTTAAAACAAATATTGTTTGTTGCCTAAATCGGAAACCTTTTTTTCTAATAGCGCATGAATTCGTTTGTCTAGTGTTTCTGACGAGAAACCCATTTTGCTCTTCAGAATACGCCCCCAACGAAATACCGATTCTTAATAAAAACTCTCGAGCAGAAGATTTCGATCCGGAGCCATCACTGTTATTGGCCCATGATCCGTTCCCCGTTTATGGTAGTTTGGAAAATAGTTCCTGGGGGAAAGTTTTCGCGGCGAGTTATTGAAGACGTTTGGAACGCGCCGGGAAGGCTCGTGCCAGGATGCGTCTTACAAAATACAATACAAACGGTGCGCCATCGAAGTGTAGGGATGAGGAGGAGGAGGATGAGGAGGAGGAGGGGTGCGCACGCAAATCATTGTTTATCGGTTTGCTAGGTGGAGAGAGACGGAGCGAAGAGTTTTGTCGGGGGGCATCTGTTTTTCACGAGGGGGGCCGGCCTCGATCCGCCCACTTTCCGTCTCTCTTCATCTCGCTTTGTTTTCGAATGGAGCCGCTGCTATGAATGGCCGCACACGGCGATGCTGTGCGTGTGAGATGTGCCATAGAGAAACGACAACTGTAATGGCACGGGGGCTAGGAAAATTAAGAGGAAATCCGACAAAATGGGAGATGATCTAGACGTGTGTGCTGTGCGGTTGTCTACTTCGTGACTAGATGGGCCCATAAATATGGGCAGCCTTCGTATGGTGTGCTTAGACGACGAGCAGTAGTACAGAACACGCGAAGATAACAGTTGAAATAAAAAATATACCGGTATATAAGGAGCTCAACGTACAGAAAATTTGTTTTTCTCCAATACCAATTTGAACCGATTTTATTCGTTAGAGGATCGAAGAAAAGCGACCAATTTTGGGCTTCTGACTCGTGTATTCTGAAGGGGGATTGTAATGTGAAAATTGGGGAAATTGTGACACAGGCTCCTACTAGGTGTAGAAGAACGGGACATACTAAAGTGGTTCAGGAGCTGCATTGTCGTTGTGACTCGTATTTCAACTCCTATTTCCCCAGAGTGTGTCGACAGTGGAATATAATAAAATAAAATATTCATAATAAATTCATAACGAATTCATAATGAAATAGGGGTTGTCTCCGGGACAG
>JAQGBY010008950.1:0-10112 GCA_034698785.1 Mycogona germanica
ATTAAACAGTATTTGTTTCCATGATTCGAACCTAGACGTTCAAAGGTTATCTACTTGTTTTCATACGGTCGATTTGGAGGTCAAAAGCCTGTCCATCCTGCATGCGGCTGTCGCTTGGAATGAAAGAGTCGGGCACGCAGCCCTTCTGCTTTTGTGGTTGCGAATATTTATTCAAAGGCTTACGTGGTGTCTAATTTTAGTCTGGATGATTAGGATATACGCTGGGAAAAGTGCTCAGACATGGACTGAGTGCGTGCTGCGTGTGCGCACTTAGTCGGTCGTGTCGCTGCCGGGCACATGGCGTTGAAGTTTCAGAGAAATAGCTCGAGAGCTTATTTCTAATTTCGGCGAGATTTGTGGTCTTGTCTGAAATTAGCTGGGTTGCTTCTTCCCTAGAAAACGCGGTTCTTGTGTGTACTTCAAACTTGTCAAATATTTAAAAAAAATGTTTGTTTGCTGTTGTCTGAAGTTTTGATTTTAATTTAGTGAGTACCCGTTAAAAATCTGATTCGGGAAGCTTTAAACAATTAACGATGTTAACATTCTAACTTTGCCTTAAAAATAACTAAGACTGGGGAATTGCAGGACTACAATTATAAACTACTCGGCAACGAAGATAGTGTAAACGTGAAAGCGTAAAAGTTTAAAACATCTATCTTCGTTGCCGAGTAGTTTATAATTGTAGTCCTGCAATTCCCCAGTTTTAGTTAATACGAGTACATTGTAGTGTTTTTAACTGCTTCTGTAGTAGATTGTACTATTTGCTTTAATTTGATCATGCCGTCTCAAATTTTGACAAACCTTCCAACTTTGAAATTTTAAATTACACTTCTATTTTTAAAGAAATATCGTTAATTTTTGAAGCCAATCTCTGGTAACCTAGAGTTTCGCTTCGGAAGCTACAGTAGACAACTGCGACGGCTTGCGTTGCATTCCTATTAATTGGCTGCCTGCGTCAAACATTTGTCTAAATGGTCCCAAACCGACCCACTTGTATGTGGCATTTGCCATACACTTCGCAACGCACTTTTGCCCGGGACTTGGCGTGTTATTTTAACCAGCAGTTTGACATCTGTCAAACCTAATTCAGCAGATGCAGACTGTACTATACAGAAGTACTTGTTGTTTTCAAAATATAGAGAGTTAAAACTCAAACGTAGTTTCAAAATGCATATTTGTAGATACTATTTGTAGAATTGTTAAGTATATTAGAAACTGTTTAAAAGTTTACGCCACTCCTCCATTAGTAATTATTGAATAAACTGAATATAAGAAGTCTTAATCCATTTCTGTCCTGGTCTTTTGACCCCGCCATAGTGGGGGCTGCTTGCGGGCAAAATTTGTTTTTCCTTGGAACACTAAGGATAAAATAAATGATATGTCAGTTCTCTGGTTCTTTGGTGACTTTATTTTCAATTTATTTCTGTAAAAGTGAAGTTTACTAAATATAAGCTTTTTTTCTATCGACAGGGCCGTTGTGTTCCTTGCTCACGGATTCGCCGAGCATATTGGCTACTACGAAGTTCTGGCGGAGGCCCTGGCCAAGAAATCTTTTTACGTATTTGCTCACGATCATGGTAGGCGGGAGTAATGTGCTGGACGGTTCAAATTTGGCAGCGTACTACTTTGTGAGTTTTGTTTGAGAAATTTTGTAATTGTTTCAGTGGGTCACGGCCGGAGTCAAGGATCCCGGGTCCACGTGGACTCGGTGGACGAGTACGTTTCGGATGTCGGCACCCACTTCGAGAAGATTGACAAAGAGGTAGATTCGTCAGTGCCCAGATTCATTGTCGGTCACTCGATGGTAAGTTTACCAAGTTAAAGCATCAAGTAAATGTTGCAGATTTTCTGAATTTTTTGATCCCCTTGATGTTTTAGCTTGTTGCTAAAACTTAATTTGTAAAAAGGTTACTGCTGTTTATAGATCTAATAAAATCCTAAATATAATTTAAATTTTTGTAAATTTCATTGTTTTTTTTGGATAGGGTGGGACTATAGCAATAAAGGTGGCCATGCATTTTCCGCAGATGTTTAGAGGGGTGGTGCTGGTTGCGCCGGCTGTTGTTCCCAACCCCGATATCGCCACACCCATCAAAGTAAGCAATTTTTTTTATGTATGAGGCATATTGCATATTGCGTTTTCAGTTTGTAGGTAAGGTGTCATTTACTCTGTACCCATGTACTCTTACTCTGTGACCGCAATACTCTGTTCATAAATGTAGATACAGCAAACAGTTTGCTTTATTGAGATTAATGCTTTGAGAAAGATTTATGATGCACGGTTTACGAATCTCTTTTAAAAGGGATACGGACTTGCAATTTGACAATAATACCAGATTTTAAATTTTAGTTCAGTAGTTTACCGTTGTCTTTCAGATATTCCTAGCAAAAATGATTTCTCGGATTTTGCCTCAATTTCCTGTGGGCCCGATCGACTGGAAAATTGTCACCAGAAATAAAGACATGGTAATTTCATAAATTATGATTAAAAGTTATATTGACTTAGTTAATTGTATTGTGACTTAGTTATGCTTTGCGTTTTGTTTTTAGGTCGACCAATTTACAAACGATAAATTTTGCTACCATGGCAAGGCGAAAGCGAAGTGGGCTGTAGCCATGATGAACGCTTTACAGGTTAGAATTAATCTTGGTTTATCTTTGAGGTGCGGAATGCTTTAGAAAGCTATGTTCACGCACTGAAATTGCAAATCTTTGTGAAACTGAATGCCTTTAGGATGCAATTCGTTTAATAGTGAATAAAATTAGGAATACTGATGTGGAATTGTAATTTTGCACAAGTTGTATTAAGTTTAATGGTTAACATTTATGCATTAAAATAATTGTTGCCGTCATTGAATCTACAGGAAATCCATAACAACTTGTCAAACATTGAATGGCCATTCTTTCTGCTGCACGGTACCAAAGACTTGATCACTGATATTTCTGGGTCGAACCTTCTTTACGAGTCTGCGACCAGTGTGGATAAAAAATTAAAGGTAAACCATTCCAAAGTTTCCCAAATTCGCCGGCAAACTTAAACATAACTAGATAATTTAATTCTAAGAATGTCAAAGCGAAAAGAAAATTGTATATTACATTTTTTGGCATTTTGTCTTTAAAATAGTTAGCGTAATGCAATGGAGTTTCAAGACAAGCGAGTGCGTTGTTAAAGGCCCGGTGCAGATTCTTTCCAAAAAATTATTTCAAAAAACAAATTTGTCTTTTGTATAGGCGCTTATGCTGTTTATTCGTCTTATGTCTAGGTTTACGAGGATGCCTCTCACAATCTCCTGCAAGAGCTGGACGACGTTCGCGCCTCCACAATCCAGGAGATTGTCGACTGGGTCGAACTGAAAGTGACGACCGAGCCGATATTGCCGCCGCCAGTGACCGGCACCGTCGACGTCGCCGAAGAGGTGGTCGTGTCAAAAAACGAGGAAGTTGGAGGAGCCGCTCAAATCTCTGAGGTTGCGGAAAGTTCCGCAGACGTCGTTCCGGCATCGGAAATCCTGACGGCGGCTGAACCGGCGGCGGTTACTGTCGACAAAACTGCCAGCCCGCCTGCCTCGCAAGAAGATAATCGGCACGAAGGGTCTTCCATTAAAGAGATCACTGTGGTTGTAGGCGCCTCGACCGAATGCGAGCCTGGCGCTGAGGAACCCGCTCACCATTCAGAGACGGATGAACAGTTGGCAGCGGACGTGGCCAAGTAAAAAATATGAACACTTGTTCCGGTTCCGAATTTCACGGAACGTTTGATAGAATATGTTGCGGTTTGAGCGACGTCTGTATCATAGTAAGTGTATACTAATTGTCAATATTTTTAACATCTCAAGGCTGGAACGTGTAAAATAGAAGCTTGGACCAAACACATTTAAAAGACTCCCCATTTATTCTTGATTAAAGTTTCCCATCCCGCTCAAATATAGGGACAATGTTACCAATTTTTATAGGGAGATGAACCAGCAATACTATAGGGAGTAACACTAAATACGTGTATAGCCTTAGAAGAAAATATGCAAATTTTAATAACAAGTTTTTGATGCGAATTCTAACCTCGTTATTGCTCCATTTGAAAATGTACACTTGTGCTCATTTTGATTTGTGTATGCGTTCATGCCCTTTCACTATAATTTGCCCTAATCTTAATGGATTTATGTTTTTAAGTTTGCAATTTGCTCACAATTCTAACCAAAAATGCCAGTAGTTTTATAGTTTTAGAAACAAGTCGACGTTGGCCCGTGTGCAATTTTCTATGTTTTGCAAAAGTGATCCATCTTCGTAATTTTTTACTTAAAGTGCATATGATTTGTTTAATTAAAATAAGTAACGGCTGTCAACATTTGTGCAATAAAAAATGAATTTGAACACGTAGTCGGTGCCAGTTTCTTCTAGGAAAAGACTCCATTATTTCGTTTCTACGTTAGCAACATCGGTAAAAACTGCTACCCAAATAGGAAACAAAATAATTAAGGCCGGGTACAACCCCCCCATATTATAAAGATTCTAAATTTGAAACATTTAAAACTAATGCTGTAAGGAAATGGCCGAAAAATAATTCAAAGTTCACGCGGGAAAACCCTTTGCGATTTCTACGTGTGAGGTGCTGACATCTGGTGGCGACATATTTAACTGAGTTAATTAAGCATTTCGTCATTAATAGCCTGAACCCAGAGGTTCTTAACCTTTGGCGTATCCAAAAATGCTTTAAAATAAAAAATAACTTTCCAAATTTAGTCATTTTATTAAATAAATGTGTTAGAAGAAAAAAAATTTCCCCGGAGACTTCGCAGCTTTCATGAGACTGAAAAACTTATTCGATCAAAAAAAGATCAACAACCACTGTGGTACAAGCAAATAAAACAAAATGGCTGCGCCCAGTAACAATTTCAACGTCATATTTGGTTACAGTGGAATTGATTAATTTTGTGTTCTATCGTATTGTTTGTGCATAAAGGTGCAACTTTATCACATATTGACTCGGGGGATACGATTCTGTGACGCTTTCCTAGAAAAAGTGTAGATAAGGCTTCAAGCCTTGTTAAAAATGAGTGGGCCTGTTGGACCGGTCGGTGCTGGGGCTGGTGGATCAAAATTAGCTCCTAGTAAAAGCACAGTTTACGTTTCTAATTTACCCTTCACGTTCACCAACAATGATTTGCACAAAATATTCGAACAATATGGAAAAGTGGTCAAGTAAGTGAAAACTAATAATAAAGTATTTGTGAGAGCCTTTAAATTGGCCTGTGCACTTGTTTCAGGTGGCTCCACGAATGAGCCGACATCTTGCCTCTACTTCAGTGACATATTTGGCGTGTGTTTACTAGAAAAATTGCCCGAAGAGCGAAACGAGGGTTTCGTTTCCCAGGCCTAACCTATACCTAGGTGTTCTGCACAGAAAATGCATTGTAGGCACGCAGCATGATTTTGCCTATACCTGAATGATTATGCCGTGCGAGTTCAATTCTACCTAGTAAAATAAACTAATTTGTGAAATTATAAACCTATGACAATGCCTAAAGTGTCTCCAAAGGCACGCGTACATAATTTTATGCTGCACTGCCTTAGCCAGTGGCATTGAACTACTTAGATATATCATTCCTATCCTTAACTATTTTTAAGAGCTAAGAACTTTATCGTTCATTAAGGATCCGATACATATGATCCATCAGCTGCAACACTGAATAACAAATGCATTATTCTCTTTCAGAGTTACAGTTGTAAAAGATAAAGCTCGGAGGAGCAAAGGAGTTGCTTTCGTCTTGTACTTGGAACGGGAGTCCGCCTATGCAGCCACCAGAGCCCTTAATAACAAACAGGTAGGTTTGTCAAAGAGCAAATATTTAGATGAAAACCACATACACGGGTGAAAATTTTAATTCTTCAATATTCGGCGTACAAGAATGGTATCTTAAACGATACGTATATCTCATTTGACCCGAACCCTATATAGCGGAAACGTAACCATAAATTACGTCTCTCGTTTGGGTGGACAAACAAAGCTGAGAAACAAAACCAGTTTAAGAAAATAATAAGAAATTGACAAAAGGTAACCAGGTGCCATTTTGAACATGTAATAAAGAATTAGAATACGAAGTGAGAACAAATTTGTACCCAAGCTTCCAGCTCCAAACACTGATCGACAACGCTATCATTTTTTAACTGATCAATCAAGGGAAGGAAACAGTTTTTTGTGTGTCTGAACAAATGTGGAATCTCCACAATTCTTCCCAGTGAATCCGCAGTTGAAGTGGTGACTAATTTCGATACTTGTAAATTACTATGGTCGCGGGCAGATGTTTGGAAGGATGTTGAAATGCAGCATCGCCAAAGACAATGGCCGTGCGCCCGAGTTCATTAAGCGACGCGATTACGTGGACAAGTCTCGCTGCTACGAATGTGGGGTAATTCACTTTTATTATTCTTGCTTTTAACCACCTCATCTAAATGTATTTTGGAACGCTGACAGAATTACATTCAAGGTCCACTCTAAATGTTGCCCATTTAGTTTCAAGTGTTGGCACGCTTCTTCTGCGTTCTGTGCAAATAGAAAATAATTCGATATTTATTGTAAACTGGCATTGAAATCGAGCTTTCGCCACAGGAATAGTCAATAATTGATATTCCATTTCGTTGTTGGCCAACGTTCAATTGAGCGATTCATTTACAATTGGAACGACCAAGTCATTAAGTGGGATTTGTTGTTCTTCTGTTGCGACACAAGTGAAACAATCCATCTAATATTTCTTGCGGAGGCCATTCAATTTTTGTTGTAATCTTGCGACGAGTAGATTTGACCTTGTTGTCAATGATATGGGTCATGATCGTGCGACCTTCAAAAACAGGAGTACACTTTTTGGCATGTACTGGATCAAATCCTTTTGCATTTAGATTTAGATATAATTATCGGCGCGCTGTGGTATTATGGCGATTTACGTAGTTGCAGGATCTTAGTGAAGTTTGGGACAGTTTGACCACGTTCGGACTGCTCGCTGCCGGAGTTTAAAGGAGGAGAGAGAGGGGATTGCACTAACTAGTTCCTGGGGGAGGCTGTTTCAATGGGGAAGAAGGAGAATTTGGCGTAGTTGCTTTTAGCATAAATTGTTTCAAGTTTGAGGGAATGACATCATCCTTGTCTTTTGGCCTGTTTAAAGAAGTTGGAAGGGGCAAAGAGGAATAGAGCAGTTGCCCAGTCTATATTCTCTTCTCCGGGTTAAAAGGAGTCCGTGACGGCCTTAGTTGAGTTATGGCTGATTTGAATATTTGATGGCTGAGACTGTCTTGAATATTTGTCGCTTGAGACTATTCAGTATTGAAAATAAGCCGGCAACGTTCTGAAGATGTCTGACGAACCCTATAACGGTTGACGCTCGGGTAGGGGGCTAATTGCTGTCTGGCATCTATCATGAATGCAGGAGTCTGGACACCTGAGCTACATGTGTCCGAGCAATGCACTGGGCGAACGTGAGCCTCCCAAGAAGAAACAGAAGAAAAAGAAAAAATACGATACCGCCAATGAGTGAGTACATTTTATGACCAATTTCTGAGACAGTGTTTTGTATCACATGTATCAATTGGTGCATCAACAAGTTCACTTTTTTTTGGTGAGAGTCTCGTGTTATTATTAAAATACCGTTTGTCTTGTTAGGAATTACGGAGACGAGGAGGAGGAGGAGGAAGTGTCCGATGAAGGCGAAGATCCCGCGCTGGAAAGTCTGAGTGCCGCCATCAGTTTTCAGGTTACATATGGTGGAACGACGTTCCCAATTTCCCAATACGCGACCTAATTTTTTCCCCCCAAAATTGGCAAACATGATTTTTGTAACCAAACCCAATAAGATATATAGGCAAATATTATGGTTACGTTTAAAAAATAATTTAAACGCGTAGCACTTGGCCTACAGTAATCAGTTGATGACACTTTTATTGTTTTAATAAGATTTTTTTATCACGCAAGACAGTTTTTGCGAAAAAGTAATTAGTCTGAAAGATACGAAGGTCATGTGAGCGAATGGAGGGGGGGGCTCTTAAGCGATGTGTTCGTTGGTTTTTAGAGAAATTGCTGTTGAAAAGAAACCTATTAAATTAATGTTTCCTGTCTTCTACATTTTGTTCGGTACACGCGTAACTCGTATTCGAATCCAACACACGGCGATGACGTCACATTTCCGACACCCTCCCCGACAACTCAACTAACCGGAACAAATCGAATAACCAGCGTCAGATGATCGAGGAGGAGGAATACCGAGTCAAGGTCGCCACCGGGAATTACTCGGACAATCCGCCGCCGACTGAAGGAGGAGAGGACGGCGCTGGCCCGACTTCGTCGGCGGTTGCGACGGCGTCTGGCAGCCGGCCCAATGCGCGAAAGAGAACTTACAAAAAGTCTTATTTTAGCGACGACGAGGAGGAGGAGGAGGTGGAGGAGAAGAAGGCGGCGGGCGACAACACTTAGTGGAGCCGACCGAGCGTGAGCGCAGGCCCCAAGCCGTTGGAGGACGACTCGCTCGTGCGTGTAAAAACCAACAATGTGTGTGTGTGTGCGGGTGGGAAGCGGAAACTCCCGCTCACGTGGGTTGGACTTGGGTGTGTCGGCAAATGACTGGTCGCTGAGAGACGTTGAATGTTCGCTGAGTAGGCGACATCTCATTTTGGAAAATATTCCATTTTATAATAGTACTGTTGATGACGACTTCGTGATGCACAAAATAATAAACAATATCTTGTTTATAAGTTGAAACCATGTCCTCCGAACTTCGTTATATATCTAATATCGTTTTCTGTTGTGCTAAAACAAAATTATAATTCTTTCTCAATGCCAAACTGTATATTATATTTCGTCTTAAAATTCAAGTTAATGTATTTCTGGACACTCATTATTATAATACAATAGAATCACTGATTTTCGAGAATTGTTTGAAAATGTAAGCACCACTACATGCAGTTATTAAGCTTCATTTTCCATTTAAGTGACTGAAGAATTTAGGTTTTCTTTGCGGATTTGTCATTTTTCTGTATCTCCTAAACATGTATACTTGGAGTATCAATTCTCCAATGGTACTTCGAAATTCCATACGCGAGTGATGCCTGACCTGGTAGACAATATCACGTAGAATATCGTGGATTATTCCATCTTGTAAAATAGACGTAAAAACTCGTATGTAAGATTTTTCACGTCTTAATCGAATTTCCGACCACCCGGAAGAAACATATGTTGGACTGATTCTAGTTCCACGATAAGCTAAAGTATACGCAGGTCATAACTGTGTATTTGAAGTTGAGGATTATATTAGTTTGCTTAAATCATGACGAGAACCAAATTTATTTTATTTGCAGTTGGGGGAAAAAATAGACTAGGAAAAGTCGAACTAAAATGCGTGCGCTTTTCCTTCATTTTTTGTGACTGGAAGTAAACGTCTGACGTCTTGGCTGCACGCACGACAAACGCTACGCGTGGCATCGTCAATTCCCTCTCCCCCTTCCTTCGTCCTCCATGCAGTTCAGGTGGCACCCCAATTTTGAGCGGACTGTCGGTCATCTAGTCGAGTGTCTAATCGCCCGGTCTCAGTGGATGCACCCGTTCGACGGGGGTTGGACGGAAGAGTCGGTGCACCCCTAATTTGCAGTTGCCGTCACTCAATTCCAGCACACAAATCGGACGTGACTTGTGCATGGCGTGTCCAACGTTTTTGATATCGAATGTGCTCAAGAGACCGGCGACCAAACAAGTGAAACGACATGATTTCGATTCTTGATTTGTCTTGACAAGTGCCGGCCCAAGGTGTACCGATTGTATGCATACGAGGGAATGTTTTAGCGTTTCGTTAGGAGAGAATGTTAGTTTTCTTGATCACAAAATTATAATATAGGTTGTAGTCGAAGCCGATGAGATATTAATAGAATAGAAATTTTTTATATCTATTTTTTATCCACTTTTTATTTTTTATCTATTTTTGTATCTGATTTCTTGTCATCGTGTCCAGCGTTACACCTTAATTGGGGTCTCGGTGGTGTAATGGTTAGCGTGTCGAGCTATTATTCCCGAGATCGTGGGTTCGATTCCCGACCGAGACCTCTGGAATTTTTCGGGCGAGAGAAATTCCTACGCACGC
>JAQGBY010008951.1:0-10112 GCA_034698785.1 Mycogona germanica
TGGCTGATTTGGTGACGTTTCGCTTTCGAAGTTGCAAAACGTCACCACATCAGACAATCACAGAGCGCCGAAGATTTTTCTTCGCGCCGAAGATTCGTCGGGAAACGACACCCTGACCTTTTATCATATTTACACAAAATGGTATCTGCGGATAGGTGTGCGTGATGGAATTCCCAGAAGTGGCGATCATTAATCATACATTTTGTTTCCGTCTCGATTTGCCGTAGCGCCCGGCTTTCGGAGCGTCGATTGATTAATCACACCTTTTGTCGGCGCTCTTCTCTGTTTCGAAAATGTATGTGTCGATCCCTGCGAATGTGTTTCGAATAGACTCATATCTCCTAGCTTAATTCCTTTGGTGGCGAAACACTCAGCGCTCCCAACGGTGGGTCGCAGCGTCGCAAGAGGAGATGCGTTAACCTTACGCTTTACTGATTTCTTTTTAAAAAAAATGTGACGTGCCCCAGCTGCTTTTCACATGTAATCAGATTTGCGGGCCACCGTTGGGCGTTTAGGAAATTAGTTCCGAGCAAATCTGCTAGGATCCATTTACTGTGCAACTTCGAATACAAATATGGGATGCTTGTCTTGCTCACACGCTTTGGGTTTTATTCATGACCATTTGTTTGGTCTAAAGAGAATAGGCTGGTCGAGTGGTTTGGATGAAGAGCTCGGTTCTTGGATTTAACTTAGACATAGTACGCATTTTTTAAGCTAGCACACAGGCCTTGTACATGCACAGTATATTCATGTACACTCTTGGCAGCTTTTGCGCATAGTCATGGTGCAGCATCGCTCTTTAGATTCGACAAGTCTTTCGTTGTCTATAATTACTGATCGACGTAACCTTGATATTGAATGTACAGCATCCAACATTGGGGAGGGGAGGACCGAAAAATAAGAGGAAGAACAGTTTATATCAAGTGTTGAAACAAATTTACCCAAGTTAATTAACAACCATACTCGATCTCAAATGATTCGTAGTTTTTGGGTGATTCTTATTAAAATATTATATTCGTAGATCTGGTGCTTACGAATTGGGAGGGTAATCGTAATAAGTCAACCTGCACTCCATCTGTACATCTCTTTGTCAGGTAGACAGTAATTTGTTTCTGACCGTCTTGCCACTAACTTGACGCCACCACCGTCTTGTTTACTCAATCGAGCCTTTGCAAACAACACGTGGATACTGTGTTTGTGGAGAGAGGAGGATCCACGGTTGGAGAGAATGAGAACTGGGGGTGCGTCGAGAAAAAAAAAGAAGGCAGCGGGTGCTGGTGTATCGGTGATGATATGGTCGAGCTAATTTTTTTTTGTCCAATCAACTGTAGTCAACCGCACTACAGGCGTTACGTCCCCCTCATGGTGCTTAGGCACCGTGCTAGAAGGAACAACCAGTACCCCGGGATCAAAATTTTCGAGAGCCCGCGCCGGGAATCGAACCCGGGACCACCGAAACCACAGTCAGTCCCTAAATCAACTGGGCTACGACGAGTATATACTAATCCCAACGTCTGCCTATCTGAAACCTCCTCTAATCAAATTTTGGTCTTCGACACTCTCAATAAATCTAAATGGATCTGATGTATTGCCAAATTATAATGATTACTTTCTTTCTAATTGATAGAATTCTTTATTACTTTAAATGTATCGGTTTGAAACGAGCAAAAAAAGGAAAAAAAAGAGATCAACTCTTCTTTCTAAAATGGTGCTTTTTTGCTGGACCTCAGGACCGTTTGGACAACTTGAGCAACCTGTTCAAAGCAGCACATGTCTATCGATTGTTTGGGTATTGGACAGACAAGTGAAATCTCGTTCAACGTTTTTTGTGTACCCCGAAAGTTTGGAGAGCTCAAATTAAATCTGAACTGCCTGCTTAGGTATAGACGAAATGATGCTCTCGAAATAGATATATCGGCCAACTTTTGACGATTTCTCTTATATATCTATTGCTTCTGTGATAAAAAAAGAGTTCTCTTTTTTTGTGCGTGTAAAGGATATGTGGGACTGTCCGTAAACAACAATAGCACTTTTAGTTTGTTTATCTACGAGGAACGAGGTTTTTGGTCATCGTTTTGACAAAAGATCATAGGCGGCCGTAAAAAGGAATCGAAATCGGGTGACGCTTCGTCCTCCGATGTCGTGCGAAAACAAAGCGCGCCGGATGTACGTCTATTCCCCCAGACTCAAAAATGTCTCCAACCATTTTAAAAGACCTTTACTTACTTCTTCTAAACTCGACCGGCCTTAGGGCTTTGTACACTCTGAGCTGGACTCGCGATCTGGAATCGATTTGGCTGGATGTCTCGACTGATGTGGTTACCAAACTTGACAACAGGATGACAGGAGGACTCCTGCGAACTCCTAATATGTTCCAAAAATTCTGATTTTAGCCATCTGGTCCACAGAGGACAAATGGAACCCTTTTGTAAAATAACTCTTCTTTTAATTTCCTCCATGGATCGATCAGTAAACGCGAGATTTCAATCTCGCGTGCTCTTGTTTTGATTCGATAAACACCCGCTCCTAAGGAGCCGATCTTCGCGAAAAAATCGCAACTTCGAGGAGCGGCGGAGAAATTCTCCTATTCTGAATGGAGCCTCACATGGGATCCGTTTACTGAGCGCCTTCTGTGCGCTCACTGCTCGCTACGCTTCATTCGCGAAATAGCATGAGCGGCAATGGCACGAAAAGAATAGTGCGAATTTTTCATGCATCAGCGCCTCTACTGAGAAACATTTTCATTAAATTGACGTGCAGCCGCGCCATCAAGTGAGCAAATATATAAAATTTAACAACGGCGTGTGATTGGACCACTGTAGAACTCCAACTGTTGGACTCCAAATAGGAGCGTTGGTCTCACGGGAGCGGAGCACGCTTCAGTCTCCCGCGACTGGTGTAAACCGCGATTTAAAGCGATGATTCCATGAAGCAAACTGTATTGGATGGAACCAACTGTAAACTGTAACCTTGCATTTGAGTGGGCCGGGCCAACGATGAATGACGACCTACTGGTTCGACCGTCACTGTGCTAAATTGTATTGACGGCGCACGGTAAATTGTTTGTACCTTTTTTGCTATCGTGGTCCTCCACATTTTATATCCCCATTTTTGCAAATCGCTTCTGTGCATATGGTAGGGGGGGGGTGCATGGTAGTGGTGGTGGTACGGTGATGAAGTGAGGGGTCTGACTGTCCCCGGGACACGTGTGCATCGAGTAACGCACCATAGAACACAAATCTCCAAATAAAACTGAACGATAGATCCAACCCCCCCCAACCCTCCCCACTCCTCCTTCAACCATTCGGCGAAGTACAAAAGCCATCTCGCGACGATAGATATACATGTACATGTGTATATTCAGGAAACGGCCGTTCGGAAACAGAGTCCTCAGTTCCGTTTTTCCCACCCAACCCCTCCCACGCCCAGACCTTCGAGGAAAAGCCACGAACTCGAATGTGTGTGTGTGTGTGTGGTGTCCATGGTTCTGTGCAACGATCGAAGCCCGCGGATAGAGAGCAAATCGAGCAGCGATCGCGAAAAGCTGTTCTCTGTTTTTGCTAGGCCATATGTTCAAAAATAACGACAACTATTTCCATTAAATAACCAAGAGGGAATGAGAGGGAAGAGCACATGTTGCCTAAAATCAGTTTTCTAAGGTGAACAAAGAACCGCGCGCACGCTTTGAAATTGAGAAGTTGGAGTTTTCCTGAAATGAGAACTTCCTGGCTTCAGAAGCTCCTGGTTCGGCATTATTGGTTGTCAATAATGACTCTTTCAATATAATATTATAGAAACTGACCTCACCCTAAGTCCGTATTTACTCACTGTCTGTCAATTATCGATTTGAAAAGGCCAAAATTGATTCGATCCTACTTTTCGAGACGCATTTGAAAGTTACATTTCTCTGGTTTTGAGTGCTATATACGCTGGATGGCTGTGACGTTTGCGAAGTCCTGTTGCTGGCGGATTTAGTAGTTGATGTCCGGCACTTTAGGAAGGATGTGCCGGCGAATTTCATATTGTTTCGTTATGGATCTGTTTTGACCTTCCCGTTTCATGTCGTCGGTCGGTTAACTCGTACAAATCGTGCGACTATTTCGTTCCAATCGCCAGTGGGCGTGCAAGGGCAAAAAGATCACGGATGCTTTATTTGTTCTCCTGAGAGACCACCGTCAGTATTCGAAGCACTTCTCTTGCCCATATGTCTATCTGGACTCCTCGTAAACATGACGTTGCAAATATCGTTTACCACTGCCCGAGCCACTATCAAAGTTTAAGTAAATGAGGCTTCTTCACTATCTGGGAACACATTTTGTGCCAGTGTATCGGGGATCGTGTAGATCGAATCGAACCCGGGATCGTCGGTGTCTCGACCAACTGAGCTTTCAACTGAATTTCAGATTCTTTGCTGTTGATCCGGAAAGTGGTCATTCGTTGACTGTGGTTGAGGAGTCTCGGGTGTCTCAGGAGGAGATCGGAGGTGAAGCAGACCATTAAATTTGGAAATCCCTTTTGAGGGACTGAGTCCTGTAGTTATACGGACGATTGACATTATGCGGGGTCGTCTGATGGCTTTGGTTCAAAATCCCCTTTACATTAGGCCTCGGTAATCTAAAGACATAAACGTCAAATGACAATCCATAACATGGGTGACGTGTGTTGGCAACTGTGTAGTTGGGAGCACGCTCGGTTGACCATGGCTTTAAGCATTCCTCCTCCTGGAAATTTGACAGTTTTTAATGGTCGAGAGGTTTTCTTGATTCGGCATTCTGTCCGGATTACTGGTAATGTCGTTTACCTGGATAAATGTCGAGCTCGAAATAAAATAGATAGTTATCCACGTGTAATTTTTGTTCAACTATTATTTTCAAAATTATATTTCTGGTTTCTAAAGCTCAATATTTGAGGTATTGGTTGTTTAATAAACACGATATAAATATTTAATTAGATCTAGTGATTTTGATTTCTTAAGGAATAATTGTGGTCTGACGTTTTCTAATGTCCTGGTCAAGAAGACGTTTCCGAGTGTTGGCGACAATCTTTGTAAAAGTGAAAATATGAGAATGTTGAACAACTTCATCTATTGATAATGCGATGTGGGACAAGTTGGCCAAGTTTAATAACAAATATCGTAAGTTAATTAAATAAAAGAAATAGTAACCGTATCTTTCTTCATAAAAGCTTCAGATCATAGAGAAGCGGGTTACTAAGAAACAAAACGGGGAATGTTTTATTGTACAACGGATAATTGGCGATCACGGATATCCGCACCTGTGACCCGCGCGCGTGTGCCACCCATTGGCATCCGCATGTTTGTTCCATTAATTATTCTGTCGAATAAAACAGCGCGTAAGCACTTTAGCCGCGTGAACGAGTTTTGGCAACCGCAAAATTCTATTTTTTTCTCCTCTTCCCCTCCATGACCTCAACCCCGCTGCGAGTTATCCCGCCACAGAACTCTTCCAGAATTTTAATTGGAAAGGCATTAGTCAGATTGCTGATTTTATTCGCTGACAAGAGATTTTGGGAAGGTCGAAGGAACACGCACCGACTGCATTTTGAAATCGCACGAGACGAATGCAAATGATATGGACTGCACTTCAAGTGATTATGAAACTTGATAAAGATGTTAGACAACGAAACAACGGAAATGTATTTTCTTCCTATTTTGTAAAATAGAAACACTCACCGACGCACGCACTGAGGTACAGAGTACTTACTGTATTCATTAAAAATAATTTGAAAATCGTAATCTAGTGCAGAAAATTGGCGCGTGAATGTTTAGCGCCATTTTGGTGAAGAGACGCCATATTTGAATTTTCCGGCAAAGCGCTGGCAAAGCTTAAAACTTCAAACGCTGATATTTCATGAAATACTAAAAATCGAAAACTCAAATTACTTGCTCTCAACAACAAATTTGTGAAATTATCTATTGCTCAAATTTTATTCAAATGTACATTTATTATTTGGTAAAATTAAGCCATGCGTATGAATACAATGGAATTTATTACTACATTTATTACCGGTTACTACTACCGGTTATTTCTTTCTGACTCGATGGAAGTAAAAAATAAATACAAAAAGTAGATGACTTTATTACCGACTCGAAGTGAATAATTTGAATTTGAGCATGTCGAAATTTTTAATGGGCTCAAAATTTGTACCAGGCTGCCTTTTTGAGTCCTCTATTCTCCATGTAGGTCCAAATATGATTTACTGACGCTTAAGGAGATTCTTCAACTTTTTGACATCCGGTGGAGACGGTCTTGAGCATATGCAAACATTTTTTGAATAGACGACAGCCCCTCCCCAACTCCTCCATCACCATGTTGTAAAAGTGCCAAAGGATATATGGACGATGCTGTCTAAATATAATTCTCGGGGCTCTATTCTAAGAGAAATTGTAACGTCTCAGCTTGGCTGCTTAGCAATGCCGCTTTTCGCCCAGGGCTAAAAATAAAACCTTATTAAAATTAATAGAGAGCAGGATGCCGACAGATGCGGATGGATGTTGCCTGTAGTCTGGAATATCGATTGACGTATTTGGCGCCAAGACACCAACACCGACGCCACCTACAGGCATCTTGTAGCACTTCGCCAAACTTTGTTATTCGCAGGTAGTCTCGACTCCCTTGGGGTATAAAAACCAATAAAGGACTCTGTTGGCTTTTTTTAGTCATTTTTAAACTAGCTCGGTACGTGGGTATGAGATTTTCTTAATTTGATAGCCTATCCGCTTTGGGATTATCCAGGATGCTTGCTATTTGCGAATTTTGTCTTCCAAATTGTTTTCTTACAACTCGGAATGGTTACTACGTTTTCCGTATAGATGGTGTCGATGCAAACGCGGTTACGCTCAAATATGCGAATACAATGCCACCTGGCGGCTTCTGATGACTCCTTGAATGAATACCAGGAGAAATTCATGATGTCGTCCATGACACGATCCGAGCACTTTATATTTAAAAAATATTTGTTTTGAGGGCTTGCTGGCTTTTTAAGCCCAAAAGAACCCCCAGGGGGCGACCCTGATAATTTTTGACCACCGCATGGATCTTTCACTAGTACCTGATATAGTACAGCCGGGTCGCTGTCACGCACAGGAAAAGTCAGTTACGATAAGCGTCAGATATGGGGCAATCGCCTTTGCCGAGACATGGATTTACTGCCCACTACAAAAGCTATATGAAACTTATTTATTTATAGGCACCACATAGTGCCTAAGCAACAAGAGGGGTACAGAAATTCCTGTTGTGATATACACTTCAGTGAATTTTTTTTATATCTAACTTGCCTTACCTATCCTAACCAACACCAACCTAACCAAACCTAACTAGCCTTATCCAACTCACCAAACTCACACAAAATATACTATTTGGCGGAGCGGTGCCATGCTTTTCTGAAATATACAGAGGGAGTCGAAACGCAGAACGGCCCATAACTGACGCTTATCGTAACTGACTTTTCCTCTGTGTGACGTGATTTACCATTTACCCATTTACTTGCCCCACGACTTTGCTTCAATTCCAAAGTAAGGCGCACATAGGATTTGTTATCGCCAGCCAGGTCTCAGCCGGGAATTGAACCCCTGGTCACGGGTGTAAGTAATTTGGCACGCTAAGCACTACACACTACACTCTGCACATAAAAAAGTAAATCTCATTTTTAAGATGCAAGAGCATATCAAAATGGAGAGACGTGACTACTAAAATTTATATAATCGACACAAAAGATAGTAAAACGCAGAAACGCGTTATTTTTGAGATGCCAGCTTTAATGGTGTGAACACGTCAAATAGTATAACGCAGCTCGTTAGCAGTCTATTTAGGTCGATGGTGCCCTACGTGATGAATGGCATCTCCGCTAACTTTTGCTCGGCTCACCAACTTTTTTCTCACCCGAATTCCCGTTCATTTTTTTTTCTTTTTACAAATTGTCAAATTAACAACACCGTAATTGACTTTTATGGTTGACGCGCGACACGCGTGCGGGACACCACCACGTGGCTCGCGTCTAATCTCCCGAAAAAACAGGCTCGATTAAAGAAAGAAGCGTTCCCTCTCGAGAAACACGGTGTGGATCGCCAATTGGTGGTCCAAACCCAAAGCGCACGCACAGGACAAGGACACTCTACTTGTAACGAAATGAAAATCTTCGGCGCGCAAACCACTGCGATGGCGGATCTTCTCCGAACTAATTTACAACGGCCGTGTGGTGTGTAGTGGGTTAGCGCATCGGTAATCGCCGGTTCAACACCCGCCCGAGAGAGGAATTTTTCGAACGAGATACATTTTTAGGTGCGCCTTTCTTCGGAATGGATGAAAAACCTTGTGACTCGTGCCTGTACGATATCAGGATTACGTTAACGATCCCCAACTAAAATAATTAGGCTCAATTACTATGTTGTCTTTTGGAAGGCTTTGGAAAAGCTGGTAAGGCTTCTTAAGATACAGTTAAGAAGTTCCTGCGGTGAAACACGCAACACATTCAATTCTGTTTGTTTCAAGTTATTATAATTAAATAAAAATTGTAGTTCGAAATTTAAAAAAAAATGTTAATGAGACTACCCTAACTTTGTGCCAAGTTAGCAAAAACAACAAAGTTATACTGACTGTGGCTCGGCGGTCCCGGGTTCGATTCCCGGTGCGAGCTCTCGAAAATTTCGATCCCGGGGTACTGGTCATTCCCCTCGCATAGTGCTTAAGCACCATGAGGGGACGTGATGCCTGTAGTGCGGTTAACTACAGTTGATTGGGTAAGAAATAAAAGAAAAAAATTTGGTGATGCGAATTATGTAATTTATCATAATGATAATATAAGATATGCGACCACCCCTTATATATCTCTAGATATGCAGAGCCCGCGTTTAGAGAAAGAGTGATGGGTTAAGCTCTCAAAATTTTCCAGTCTCTTAGGCAGAGAGGGGTGCTCGCCTTTTCGCCCTGTATATAAAAAATGTTTGTTCTGCCTATAGGTAGGGATTTTTTAAGGTGTCCTGATATCGTACAGCCACGAGCCACGATTTACTTCCATTCCGAAAGAAGGCGTACGCAGGAATTTCTCACCCCCCGAAAAATCCCGAAGATGTCGGCCGGGATTGAACTCGCGATCACTACGCCTGTAGCAATCGCGGCACAGGTTCCCGAGAGCTCCACGCCCCGCAAAATCCTATTTGCAAAGCAATTATCGTTTGACGCTTCCATTCGCCGCTAGGTTCTCTGGCGCGGCCAGTTATCCTGCTAAAATGGGAAATTTTCGCGGCCGACTTTTAACGTGGTCGCGCGACTGTGAAAGCTAAAACGATTTGGCGCTTATCTGATCAGGCGTTATGGCGGAGAGGACGATGTTGTTGTTTATAAATGCGTTTTAATAAACGGCCGTATCGTGTGTCGCCGCGAAAAGTGTTGTCGAAAGTGTAATTAGAGGTAAAGCAAACTTGGCTCATGTGAAATTAAATTAATGCCCGCGGGGGGTTAGTTGGCTTTTCGGAACTTCCGCCGTATTTTCGGAGCGTGCGCTAACGATTCGACCAAAACTCATAAAAGCTTATTTTTTAAACCGCCGTTTTCTCGTCCGGGCATAGTGTCATCGCTATCTAGAGCATATCATATGACTGAATTCAAATATTGCATTAGCATTAAATATTCATGTTGTTTAGTCTAAAGGTGAGATATCCAAAGGAAGATCTAAACGTATCACTCGTATCTAGAGCCGCAATTTTTGAAAACCATCAAAAATGAGTCGAGACTATCAAATGCTAAAATATATTTTCTCAACCATGTCGATTCCAAATAAGTTCGAACTAGCTATAATAAAACTAGCGTTTATGCCTGTCACAGGGACCAGCAACAGTGAGGTGACGTGATCACGGGTTCAATTCCCAGCCGAGACTTTCGGTATTTTTCTAGAGAGAGCAATTCCTACACGCGCCTCCCTTCGGTATTGGAAGTACTATCAAAAAGCAACAATTCATATTAAAAAGCAGGCGCTGACGTCACTGCCGCGGGAAGCAATTGGTGAGGTCTCGAATCGATGTACACACTAAAAAATGATATCTTAAAAATGACACATGTGTGGTCTTAATTTACGATGAAATGTCGTTTAAGACA